>JAJJMA010180851.1:0-28426 GCA_023529015.1 Papaver nudicaule
TCAGTAATACTATTGTACCGATAAATTCCATCTTGACGTGCAGCCCACGTACATCCATTATCGCAATGT
Source organism: Papaver nudicaule (assembly GCA_023529015.1). Classification (NCBI taxonomy): domain Eukaryota; kingdom Viridiplantae; phylum Streptophyta; class Magnoliopsida; order Ranunculales; family Papaveraceae; genus Papaver; species Papaver nudicaule. The sequence continues at coordinate 70 of JAJJMA010180851.1, forward strand.
CGATCTACTCTCTCGTTATAGACCTGATAGACTTTATAAACCCGAGTTCCATCATTGCGGTTCCAATCAAATACACAGTAATAGTAAGTTTTCCCGATGAATGTCAAATAAAATGACCACTCCAAATAATTATTATCAGCTACAGGTTTAAAGAGAATTGTGCCTCTATTCTTCTTGAAACAGGTTAGTAACAAATCTAGCCCATTGTTAATTTGGTTCATAACTTTCACATGAACTTTGCCATTGCTTTCTTCAAACGAAAAACACTCACGAAATAATACTGCAAACAGAAGGAAGCAAACAAATATATGTACATCGCTCCTATTTCTAGGACTCGCCATTTTGTTTCCAGCGGAGGGTGATACTACCTTTGTGTGTCTATATCTCTATATTTATACACAAACTACATTTACTTCATTTGGAAAAGTAAATTTGACTAAGATTTCTTCAACAAAAAAAAAATCTTAAAATTTAATGAGGATTCTTTATGTTTTTTTTTTTTTTGCATTTAATTTCTGATGAAAGATAATGCATTAACTTGTAAATGTGATCATCTGAAACAACCATTATGACCCCTTAAGTGAGCATAAGTTAGAATGGTATTACTGAGAAATGGCGACCAACGCTGAAACGCACACAATTATAGGGAGGCACAATCTAATGTCTAACAGGGGTGTATTGGATCAGGATTTATATGGATATTTAATAGTCCTGAAAACTCCTAGGTATTCAATTAGGATATATACGGAATCATTAAACATACGTGGTATTCAAATTGGATTTTTTTAGATTCCACATATATTCTAGGTATTCAATTTATTTATGATTTCTTAGGATAATTGAGGGACAAGATAAATTAGGATTTTTATGGATATTTGTAGGCAAAATGTGTGTATTTTTATCTTATATCAATCTCAACTCAAACCACAAGAGATTTATGGATTCTTGTGGACAATATTTTTTTTTCTTTTTTGGTTTCTTTGTTATCACGGTATGCCATGTTTTTCCACCACCATCATCGATCACCACCATCCAGCAACCAGCACCAGAACCACCACCCACCACCCAGCGGTAAGCCGGTACCACCCACCACCGTTTCCAACCAGGACCACCACTGCGTCCACCATCCACCATTACAAACTATATATAACCGCCAACCACTACCACCACTATTCCAACCAGTACAACCACCACTACCATTTCCAACCAGCACCACCACCACCAACTACAACCACCACTTCCATTTCCGACCAACACCACCACCACCAACTACAACCACCGCTACCATTTCCGACCACCACCACCAACTACAACCACCACTACCATTTCTGACTAGCACCACTAACAACAACAACCACCACCACCATGACAACCTCTACCCACCCACTAGCACCACCACCCCATTACTACTAAATCTACATTAATCCCAAATTTTTTCCACTATAATCCAAAATTATATATCTATAAGTATCCAGGATTCTTTTAAAAAACATTGTAAATCCACTAGATTCATGTAAACTATTATCTATTTTTATCTATACATTATTATATTTGACTCAGTGATTTCTGAAGTGTAATTTATTGTAAAATTTAAATCATCCGACATCTTAACTCCGGTGGAATTAGATAATGCTAGAAATCGAGTTATACTTTTTGAGACAGTTTGTCGGTTTTCTTTGACATTTTGATGTGGTAAGTCACAAAATTTCTATTATTGGTTTTTTAAGTTATGCTCATAAGATTTGTATTAGTCACATTAGGGATTCCTTCGTTTTGCATCCCCTTGTGCATATAAATGACAGAGCCCAGCCAGTTCATTTGGGTAATTCTTTTCTCTTTCGGAGATTCTTATTTTGTTTACAGATCTGGTTTATGGATGAATAAATCAGTGATTGACTTTTCGAGATTTTGGAGTGAATTGAAAATTGCAAAGTTTGAACGTGAGTCCAGTGCCGTTCCTGGAAATTTTTTGCCCCGAAGCGAACTTATATTTTTATGCCCCTATAAAAGAAAAAATTGTACAAATTTCTAATAATAAACAACAGTTTTTCTTTTTCTTTTTTAGTGAGATTAATAATCCAATAGAAAAACTTGTTATTTCAAATACAAAAAGAAAAAAACTTACAAAGTTTTTCGAAATATTACCGCCATTTGCGTATTTTTAGACGCAAAGTCTTGTATTCTACTTTTCCAGCTACCGCTATTTCAATAGCTATCATAGCTAAACAATTTGATATCTCTTGTAACATTGTCGATCGAAGATAATAAACAAGGTAATTAGATTTTGATCCCAAAATTATTACATCGTAGTAGTTAACCGACAAATCAAAAAAAAAAGGGTGTCATCATCTTTGATGGTTGTAAATAGTAAAAACCACAAATTATGATTAAGGTGTCAGAGAGTCAGGTTCCTCTCAGTTACCACATGAACCATAACTGAAACAGGTCATGCTGTAAAAATGACGTAAAATGAACACGAAGTATGATGCACTAACATTGTTATCAACTGTTTACGAATTTGATAGGGTTAGTAACCGAGTGGATGAATTGTTCCTCATATTTCATGTTTTTTTTAATCAAGCCCCCACTTTAAATCCATGTATTTCATTTTCTTTGATATAACTCCATAACTTAACTATATATTTTTATACCCCAAAGCTTGGATGCCCCAAAGTGGGGCTTGTCCTGCTTTACCGCCAGGACCGGCCCTGCGTGAGTCTCTGGGATATAATATGAGTAATTTACCTATTTTTCTGTAGTAAGTGTGGTAGTCTCTTGAAGATAGAACAAGAATTGTGTTTCGTCTATTAGCTAAAGTTTGTACTCATCTAAGCCGTAAGTAGAAATGTATACACTTGTACGGCCTTTATTCATAAATTCTACAAGCAAATCACTGAATTTACCAACTTCGAGACTACTCACGGATTTTACGTGTACACTAATACACCCAAAATTCACATGCAGACATCAGACAATAATCTAACATCCATTTCATAGGAAGTAGATAAGCCAAATATAAATTCAAAAATACTAGTATGTCTTAAGTCTCCATTGGGGTTATATCATTGGGCCCCACACTTCTTAGTCAAGATAGTTTCCATAATTTTGTTAAGCTTGACATGTATAAAGAAACAATTAGTCCAACAGGGGGTTACTGAATTAGGAATTGTAGAGAGTTCTAGAGATTTCCCAAATCTCTTGTTATTCAATAGAGAGTTTCATAAAATCTCTATAAAACTCTGTTATTGGATTTGGAATTTTAAATCATGGATTTGTGGCTATGAGAGATTTCTAGAGACTTTTGTACTAAAACATACCATAAAAAGCTTGAAGAAAGTCTCTCTGAAATAGGTGGTATTTTGAGAGACTTATGTTTTATTTTTATTTCAAGTATTAAGTACAATAAAAATAGGTGATATTTATAGTCAAAATAAATATAAATAAATGACAAAAACTCATATATAGATTGTGTTAGTATTATTTTTTTCTTTAAAAATAATTTCAATTTCTAGTAGACATGCATGGGTTAGTACATTTTTAGTATTAAATTATTCATATATTAGATTATTTTAAAATAATTGTAGCTTACTTAGTAAGAGAATAAGGTGTTATATTACTTTTTTGTCTTAAGAAATCACAAAAAGTCTCTAAAATTTGTATCTACAAGTCACTCAAAAACTCTCTAAAAAACTCTCCGGGAGTCACTTGAAGTCTCTAGATTTTCAGAGAATCTCTAAGAGTCACTGAAATAAAAAGTCTATGAAAATCCATATAATTCTCATTTGACTACCCCCTGCAAATTTGCATAAAAGGCGACTTGAGTCAACAACGTTGACATGGTCTAGAAGGCATAGTTTATTATTCCACCCTCTTAATAAATGAAACTTTGTCCTCAAAATTTTGGCACTAATTAAAATTGTAGTCTTATCAGTGAGCGTGAGATCAAACGACTCTTGGAAAATCAAAGTGAAAGCATTAAAAATTTGTTCTTGTTTAAATCCTTTTCTAAAACGCCCATACAGCTACTTAACTCAAAGTTCATTTGAACATTTGGTCTCGAAAGTCGAAACTCTCCCGAGAGTCGTTGTGTTACTTCCAATTTGCTTTTTGGAGTCATTTGTTTGCACCTCGATTCGTACATTCTTCTTTCAGTGAAATTAAATTGAAAAACAACTTTGTAATGTGTATGATAATATTTTTTTTTTTATGTTATGTTCAATTTTCACATGAGTAATCACAATACTATTTTTCTCATTAAAATTCTATGAGTTGATAAATTTTAAAGCTCTGTTTTATATACATTTGTAATACTCATTCAAGTGATAGTACCCAATGAGAGAGAGAAAAGATTAAGTAAAATGATATTGCTTAAATTGATATTCAAATAGTAACCTTTGAGATGTTGGAGAAAAATGAAACAAAAGCGAAATTTATAGTGTTACATGTAATTGGAGATAGTGTGCGGTTGCATTGGTTAATATGGGTCTGAGAGTCGCTTAGCCTTGGCTAGACTTCGTAGAAATAGTTCTTTTGACAAATTAATCAGTGACACATCAAATATCAAGAGATGAGAGAATTGTAATCAGTCTAGCATGCAAGTTGTTTGCTATATGAGGACCTGGGATTAGCCCAGTGGTTCCTCATCCGTCTCCCCCTAGGGGAGACCCGGGATCGAGTATCCTGGACGCATAAAAAAAAAAAAGTTGTTTGCTATATATTTAAAGTCTTAGCAATGGGCTATGAACCCATTAATGGGCCTCTTGAGTTGTCAGCTAGGCATGGCATGTAACCACTGAAAATTACTTGTCGATGTTTTTTTTTCATGGCAATGTTTAGGTCCTTGCAAGAATTATACAGGCTGTTAGAAGTGAGTTCCCTTTAGGCTATTACTACTGGCTGAAATTGTATTCAGTTTCATTCAGGGCCGTATTAGAGTTTCGTGGTGCTCTAGGCGAACTCAAAATTTGGGGCCTCTAAATTGAAATTTTTTCGCTGTAGTGATATACTGTTTAAACCATACATTGGAAAGGAAAAATTTTCATATATAGATACATTTACACAACAACAATAGATGACTATTAAGAAACTCTACACATTCATACAATAGCTGACGCGTAAATTTAATTCCCCGGAACTAAGGTATTGAGAAATTGCGGCCGTAGGCCGCCCGAAGTTTGGAGGCTCATTTTCATGACTTTAAATTTATTTATAGATACATTAATAATATAGACTGTAACTGTATCGAAGACACAGTACACTGGTTCTTGCTTTAGGCATGGGGCGGTTCACAGATCGAATCCTCTAACAATCCATATTTTTCTTTCTATAACTTTTAAGTAGTTGTTGTTAGTGGGCCTCAAATTTCAATAATTTTGGGCCCTCAAAATTTGGGGCCCTAGGCGGCTGCCTTGCTGGCCTTGCCTATAAGACGGCCCTGGTTTCATTCATGGCATTACGGTTTTCTTGTTGGTTCTGTGAAGTTTCATCCAATTCCTTACCGGGCCTAGGAACATGCTTAAGGGAAGTTCAAATCTTCTAAACTTCTGATTCAGCTATTATATTTCTTTTGTTTTGCTGTAAAATTAGTAGACCTCTAGATTAAATTGAAAATTACGTTCATATATTGGTCCATTATACTTGCATCTATTGGGTGCCTGTTAGATTGTTTAAAGTGACTCTAATTTTCTAGAAATTTGTTTCTTGAAATGGTGGCTTCACCTGCTGATTTGTATGCATATCAAGGTATCTTGTGTGCCTCACGTTCATTTCCGACTAAAATAATTTCGGGCGGCATTCCTGAATTGTTATACAGACCTCGGGGTATATGGCTCGAAAGCTTGCCTTTGTTTGCCGGGGAACCATCATGTCTCCATCACTAACAAGCACTACTAGGAAATACACCTTGACAAAATCGGTTTGCTTTAACATTAGTTGTGTTATCTTCAACAAATACCAGCGCGCTAGATCTTTTGTTGATAATTAATGTCGTTGGAGTATTCCTCGAAAATGGTTGAGCATCAAATTTTCCGAAAGGAACCCGATTGCTAGAATGATCAGTCATCCATGGTTCTTCAGGAGAGTTCAGTGGACCACCAAACCTTGAGAATTTATGAGTTTCGCATCACCAACCACGGGCTCAGGAAAGCTGGATTTGGAAGCGTCAAAATCGATGTCTTTGTGATTGAGCCGAGAGAGATGCCTAGAGAAATCTAGACATGCAGTCAAATGCTCTACCACTGAGCTATGGACCCATTAGACATATTTTCAACAAAAAAAAAAAAAAAAAAAAATCTAAGCATCCCTCAAAACTTTAATCTGCGGCTTCCAGATATCAGAACAGTCGTCCCATAAGACTCTCATCCATGGTTCTTTGTGGCAAGTCCCATAAAACCGTAGTGCAGTTGTGCAGTACAAGTGCGCGTGCCTTTTAATAAGTCTGGAGATAGACAGATTATCTAGTCCATGACAGGGTCTAGGCTACTAGTACTAGCTAAAGTCATAAGCTGTTTTTTATAAAAGAGTCGTAAGTCTTTGGCAAAATACAGGTTTGGATCGTTGAAGTTGATTTTTTTGTATTTGGGTCGTAGACTAACATTGACCGTCTAATATCCTAACATTACCGAAAAAAAACATAAACATAAAACTCCCGCATATTAGGATATTAGACCCAGACCTTTATTTCGTCCAAACGGTTTTTAGGACATTAGACCCAGACCCTTAGTCTACAACCCAAATACTAAAAAATTAACTTCTACGACCCAATCTTTCAGGGCTGTAAGTCTAGCCCTCATCAAGCAGTGGTAAGGATTAACCAACTATTGGATCAGATAATATCTAATACTATCACAGGACAGCTGGAAACCAGTACAAGGATGCAGATAAAGGACTGGATTCCTCCGGATTTCGACTATGTTAAAATAAATATGGATGCATCTTTTGTTATTGAAACTAGTGAAGGAAGTATTGGCCTAATAATTAGAAATTTTGCAGGTGTCTGCCTTGGAGCCAAAGGGAAGTATTTCAATGGAAGAATGAATGCGGATATGGATGCAGAAAGCTTAGAGTGCAATGCAATGGTGGAAGCAGTAAAGTGGATAAGGCAGCTGGGATTTCATAAAGTAATTTTAGAGTCTGATGCAGACACAGTAGTGAAGTCAATAAATGAGGAGGAACCAGAAGTGCATTGGTCTAATCATAATGCAATCTTAGAAGTTAAAAATTTAGTTAGTAAGAATAATTATTGGTTTTGCAAATCTATTCATAGGATGGCAAACTCTTTTGCTCATGAGCTAGCCAGAAAAGCTAGAGTAAATAAGCATAATTATGAGTATTACGATCAGTTTCCTTCAGATATTATCTCATACATTGAGAAAGACTTTCATGTAACACATGTTTAATTTTTAATCGAAGTATTTTTGGTATCAAAAAAAAAAAAAACTTCTACGACCCAGACCTTTATTTCGTTAAAAACTTACAACCTTTTACAAAAAAATCTCAAATCATAAATATGCATTCAAGATTTTTTCTCTAGTTCAACACGCAATTAATATTTCTATTTTTGTGTAAGAGCCAATCAAAATCAAAGCAATAACAAAAAAAAGAAATAAGGCAACTGAATTTGTCGAATTTTAGTTCTCATCTCATGAAGTTATGGAGCTTTCACCATACCTCTCAAATTACCAAGATACAACAAAGTTCCACAGCTCAGTAATACTATTGTACCGATAAATTCCATCTTGACGTGCAGCCCACGTACATCCATTATCGCAATGTCGATCTACTCTCTCGTTATAGACCTGATAGACTTTATAAACCCGAGTTCCATCATTGCGGTTCCAATCAAATACGCAGTAATAGTAAGTTTTCCCGATGAAGGTCAAATAAAATGACCACTCCAAATAATTATTATCAGCTACAGGTTTAAAGAGAATTGTGCCTCTATTCTTCTTGAAACAGGTTAGTAACAAATCTAGCCCATTGTTAATTTGGTTCATAACTTTCACATGAACTTTGCCATTGCTTTCTTCAAACGATAAACATTCACGAAATAATACTGCAAACAGAAGGAAGCAAACAAATATGTAGACACCACTGTTATTTCTAGGACTCGCCATTTTGTTTCCAGCTGAGGGTGATACTATGTGTATATCTCTATATTTATACACAAACTACATTTACTTCATTTGGAAAAGTAATTCTGACTAAGATTTCTTCAACAAAAAAAAATCTTAATATTTAATGAGGAATCTTTATGGATTTTTTTTTTTTTTTGCATTTAATTTCTGATGAAAGATGCATTAACTTGTAAATGTGATCATCTGAAACAAGCATTATATATGACCACTTAAGTGAGCATAAGTTAGAATGGTTTTACTGAGAAAATGACGACCAACGCTGAAACACACACAATTATAGGGAGGCACAATCTACTGTCTAAACCTAACATATGTCTACCCTCATCTAGTATAAGAGCTCAGTAATCATAGCACTCTAATTTAAGTATGTGTATATGTCTCACACCTTCCTTACACTCGAAGTTGGAAATATCCCGGATTGGCCCAAGCATGAGATTCTTGGGTGAAAATGCAAGGAACCTGGATGGTCATTTTCCCATTCATGTAGAAAGCAAGATAGACTTAGGTTGTGGCAGAGTTTTTTTTTTGGTGCAAATTGAACTAAAGCGTAAAGGAATTTATAAAAGAGGATATCCTTAATTTTGGTTAAGGCTTTAGGGTTTTCTTAATGATTTAGGGTCATTTTGGTCTCATCCTTAATTTAATAGGGTAATTTAGACTTTCATTGTTTTTTGACACCCCTTATAACACACCCTAGGATAGTAATATTGTTTTGGGGTATCTCAAAAAGTAGGGATCCCTAAAATAACCAATTTATGTAGTCCATGACAGGGTCTAGGCTACTAATACTAGCTAAAAGTCATAATGCATTCAAGATTTTTTCTCTAGTTCAACACGCAATATTTCTGTTATTGTGTAAGAGAAAATCAAAATCAAAGCAATACAAACAAAAAAGAAATAAGGCAGCTGAACTTGTCAAATTTTATTTCTCATCTCATGAAGTTAGGGAGCTTTCACCGTACCTCTCAAATTACCAAGATACAACAAAGTTCCACAGCTCAGTAATACTATTGTACCGATAAATTCCATCTTGACGTGCTGCCCACGTACAACCATCTTCGCAATGTCGATCTACTCTCTCGTTATAGACCTGATAGACTTTATGAACCCGAGTTCCATCGTTACGGTTCCAATCAAATACACAGTAATAGTAAGTTTTCCTGTAGATGGTCAAATCAAATGACCACTCCAAATAATTATTATCAGCTACAGGTTTAAAGAGAATTGTTCCTGTTTTATTCTTCTTGTAACAGGTTAGTAACAAATCTAGCCCATTGTTAATTTGGTTCATAACTTTCACATTAACTTCGCCATTGCTTTCTTCAAACGATAAACACTCACGAAATAATACTGCAAACAGAAGGAAGCAAACAAATATGTAGACACCGCTGCCATTTCTAAGACTCGCCATTTTGTTTCCAGCTGAGGGTCATACTACCTTTGTATGTGTATATCTCTATATTTATACACAAACTGCATTTACTTCACTTGGAAAAGTAAATCTGACTAAGATTTCTTCAACAACAAAAAAAATCTTAAAATTTAATGAGGATTCTTTATGTTTTTTTTTTTTTTGCATTTAATTTCTGATGAAAGATAATGCATTAACTTGTAAATGTGATCATCTGAAACAACCATTATGACCATTTAAGTGAGCATAAGTTAGGATGGTTTTACTGAGAAACTGACGACCGCCGCTGAAACGCACACAATTATAGGGAGGCACAATCTAATGTCTAAACATAACATATGTCTGCCCTTATCTAGTCTAAGAGCTCAATAATCATAGCACTCTAATTTACGTGCATGCAATACAATCCCTATAAAATAATAGCATCGGGACCGGCAAAATTTATTATATTATTGCGATATTAAATAATATATAATATAATAATTATTAATTTATATATTTTCTATTGCATCAAGAATCTACAACGCCAAAAACTCTTTTAATTTTAATAGAAGTCCAAGATAAAATTCAATGTGACATCAATTTCAAGAAAAAACAAGTTCAATTTTAATAATAGTCGACAAAATTCAATGTGACGTCAATTTAGAGAATAACGAAGTCACAATTGAATCATCTAAAATTTTGGAGTATTATTAATTTATATATCACACGGGACCTATATAAAACTTCAAAAAGTTATTAATTTATAAATTTATCGAATTATTAATTTAGCACGTTGGTCCCGACTAGAGACCGGAAGAATTTATTATTTTAGCACGAGTATTACTTTATCGCGGATTATTTTATAGGCGTTCTACTGTATATATATACAAGGGTTTTGCCCGTGCCGCAAACGGCACGGGACTGTTCAATATTGTACGTCTATTTCTTTGAATTATGTTTTTCTCATTCTCATGTCGCCTCATAACACCCCAAATTTTGGAATACTCGTTGCTCTGTAAATTTAGAATATTCGTTGTCATGGAAAATAGTTTGATGTTTTATTTATTTTTGCATTACATGTCTCAATTTTGTTTGATCACAATTAGTTATTGGTTCCAGTTTACCCTCATCGCGGAGCATCATACACTACTCCTGTAATTCTGATCCCCCTCATTTAGTTTTATATCCAGTAGGTAGAGACCAAAATCCAGTACCTAATCATCTGTTCCATTTCCTAATACTGTATATTGTTTCAATCTTAAGTTGCAGATCTTCATAGATGGAATTTTCATAATTTCTCCATAACACTTATGGTTATCTCAGAGAGCATTCCGATAGTATTATTCTGAATATCAGCCATAGGTTGCATCCCTTTTCCATAAATGCCACCTCTTCCGTCGTTGTATCCCATTCTATGTCATCCTTCCATACCTCAGGTCTTTATATATCGAATTAGATGTCCAGACAATGTTTTCCTGTCTTCCTTTCTCTGTAAAAATTCGTGCATCCGGTGTCCACATGTTTATTGAATTGTTAGACATCAAATTAGTTAATTATCTTTATAACTAATTCTTGGCATATGCACTTGATTGACCTATCCTTGACGTTGGTAATGCTTCCATTGATCTGATAAGTAATTAAGTTTTTTGAAACATTTAGGACAGCATAGAATTCTTAATTAAGCTTAATCTCTCACAAAAATTGGTACGGACCCAAAACACACAGACAAATGTTTCGAAATTTCTGAAACCACATGACACACCTACTACAGTATAACTTCTTTAAAATAATAGCCTTGGGACCAAAGAAATTTATTATTTTAGAGAGATTATTATTTTAGCGAGAAAAAATTTAGACTCTACAAACCTAATTGGGACCAAATAATTTTATTATTTTAGAGAGATTATTCTTTTATCGAGTATTATTTTAAAGAAGTTATACTGTAACATGAAAAAAATCTCCAACAAACCTTATTAATGTCACTCTCCAATTACATTTCGCATCCGTAGATGCATTATAATCTGGGATGATTATCGCCCACTAATATTAGAAAAAAGGACTTTATGTTATTTGTTTGGTACCCATCTTTATCAATCGCGATAAAAACGATGAGACCACAAAAGCCATCATTGCCAATACTTCTTCCACCACCATTAAACGTTACCGCCTCCACCACCCATTAACAACCACGACCTTTTCCACCACTATTGACCAACACCGCCACAATCGCCACCAATGTGTGTTGATGTAATTCTGATCAAAATCATCATATGTAAACAAATAGAGAAATTTTGTAACAGGGTCGCGAATTTTCTCCGGCTTTAGTATTTGGTAAACGTGTAATTATAAAATAACAGTTTGACTTTTGTCTATTGGTTGACTGATGGTCAAGTGACCCAATCCTATACTGGAAAAACTTACGACCCAAATCCTAAAGCCGGTCAAAATCTACGACCCTCTTGCAAAATTTCTGAAACAAATATTTATTATATTTTTAAAGAGATTTTTGTTTTAACATTTAATGAGATTCATTATTAATGAATTATTGATTAAAAAAATTAATGATACACTAATTAATTAACACATAAACATAACATAGTTTTAATGGACAATCATATGAATAATAACCATTTAATGAGTTTAATGGGAGATGAAGAAGTTTTAATGGGCAATCATATGGATCAATAACCATTTAATGAGTTTAATGGGAGATGAAGAATTCCATACAACCATAACCCTTAGATATCACACTTGGCGAGATCACAACGGCCCGTTTGTCTAAACCAACTTATCTTTGATGTGTTTTATATTATTGATATGCCCAAGCAAGAGATTCCTGGGTGAAGGAAATGCAAGGAACCTGGATGGTCATTTTCCCATTCATGTAGTGAGAATGGGCAACATTTTTATTTTATTTTTGAAATAGGTATGGGCAACATAGAAAGAAGTTGTGGCAGAGTTTTATTTTTTTGTGCCAAGTAGACTTAGTAGAGTGCAAATTGAACTAAAGCGTCAAGGCATTTATAAAAGAGGATATCCATGCAATGGGAGAAATCAAATTCACATGTACACATAGTTTATTGTGTTAAAAATAAAAAACAGATTTACAGAAGTCAAAAATCCGAGCTCATCCAAGTCAAAAACAGCCTTAATTATACCAAGCTGCCCACAAAAAACCAACTAGCGAAACCTGTAATATGCCTTATCAGGCATTTCAATACTGGTCAGAAAATCAGGCCTATGTTCGAAAATGTTCTTCACTCCTCTCTCTAATGCAGCTCCCCTCTTTGCTCACTTCCCCGTGTTGAGTCAAATTAAGCCGCAGGCTCCACTCCTGGTGGTGCCCTTCCGTCAATTCCTTTAAGTTTCAGCCTTGCGACCATACTCCCCCCGGAACCCAAAAACTTTGATTTCTCATAAGGTGCCGGCGGAGTCCTAAAAGCAACATCCGCCGATCCCTGGTCGGCATCGTTTATGGTTGAGACTAGGACGGTATCTGATCGTCTTCGAGCCCCCAACTTTCGTTCTTGATTAATGAAAACATCCTTGGCAAATGCTTTCGCAGTTATATGTGTGCACCCTTTAGGGTATCTTGGGGCAGCGGTCAGACACTATAAATAGAGCATTCTGGTTTAAGGAAGTGCAGATAAATGTTTGATCTTGCCCCTGCCAGTAACATTGTTCAAGTGAGAAACGAAATTGTTTTTCAGTCCTTGACCCAGAAATAGAAATTGTTGTTTCAGATGTTCGATACAGAATTATAATAGACCTTGCTAATTAGGATGGCCAATATCTAACAATAATACTCCATCCATTGTCCTGAGTCAAGTTGAACAGGTAGAATTACAATACAAAACCAGATCCACAATAATGAGTGGTACAGCCTTTTTGGTACAGTTACAATTGACGCGATCTCGTACATTTCACCAGCGCTGCCTGAGTGCTGCACGTTAACCCACTTCTATGCAAGTAGCGAAACTTCCCTACACCATCAAATTAAAACAGCGAATTAAAAGTTGTAAGAGTTTAAATGAAGCTGCACATATTGAAGCAAGAATTCCCTAAAACATAATGTGACATTGCAAAATCAGGAATCCCGCATCTTAAAATCCCAATGTAAAATCCATTCGTTCAGAATCATCAAACCCTTGAACTTCACAAGGACTTGAGAGTAGTACTCAACATCACTAGCAACTCTTTAATGTAAAGAAATGAAAATACTTGGGAAGAAGCAAAGTATACCTTGAGAGGTTTCCACCTAAAAAATATCTCAGAGGCTTCAATTCCGAATCACCCGTTACCTCGTCTTCTACCAGTGAAGGAAGTTCACAACATGATTATTTGCAACCAAGTCTATCTAGTTTATTTTTGAGAAGATGAGTCATTATGGCAGGTAGAGTCAGACATCCTTCGATTCTGCTGCTGCTGCATATGTATTGTATTCAAGATCAAAATAAGAATCAAGTGTTCTTTTTGTTGGAATATGGAGATCTGACTCTCGCTCGACAATTCAGTCTTCTTCATGTCTTCCATTGCTCAACAAAAACTTGTTCATCCACTTTTCTGACTCTCCCTCAACAATTGAATCAGGCTCTTCCATTAACAACTTGCTATCAAGAGCGGCAAACAACATCCATAGATCCTGCAGACGCAAGCAAAAGCATGCCACTTTTTAGGTAAGTTGAAACAACAAACCAAATTGTACATACAAAATTGCACGAGAGGATACGCAGACTGATATCAAAAAATAGATTAGAAGAACGGAATATATATTGATAGTAACATCCAACAAAACACACTCAAATCAAAAATACATAAGATGAGAGCAACAAGTCAAATCCAAAATGTGACAATAAGAAGCATTATCAGCCAATGACATAGTAGTTACCAAAAACCGCACCAACACGTGGAGCGTGACTAGAGCGGAAATAACGTATTATCCTACAATGACTCGTACTACAACAACTCCAACACAGCTTCCAAACTAAGGTAGGGGGCCGGCATCTACTTTCCCTTTATAAGGTAAAGGTAACTAAGTTATCAATGGAGCTCAATAATGTAAGTAACACCAATCAATCAATAATACACTTAATCAATCAATAATGTAAAGCAATCCGGTGCCGAACCACCACGTTAAATCAATTGCGTCGATCACTATCTACTTGCTTGTAAATAGAGATTGACACAATTAATTCAAGTTTAACGCGGTTCGGCACCGGAGTGCTTTACATCCACGGGTAATGAAGATTTAAGGGTATTATTGGTAGTTCTATTACATTGTTGTTGGAGCTCCATTTCTAATGAAGCTCTGTGAAGAAGAGGTGAGAAAATGAGTAGAGTGCATGTAGCCTCCCCTCTCCTAGAAGATCGATCCCTTCTAATTCATTGTAGTTCAACAGTCATATAAATCAAGCTCCCATAGGATACTAGGAAATGGACAAAGATAAAACCAAGCAGAGAGAAATACAAACAGAAACAGATTCGGAGCATACGGTGTCGGATGGCAAGAAACAAACGAAAACGAAATGATTAATCTCTCTAGTAAAGCAAATTTCCAATGAGTAGGATAAGACTGGTACTAATTTTATGTTTACTCTTCACATTGAAATCAAAAGAGTTGAAACAAGGAAAGTATACCTTCAAGGAAAAATCCTACTTTAACATTACAATCCTCAATTGCGATGATCATCCTCTTGATTTGATTCAACAGAAAAACAAATGAATTAGTCAAAGTGAATTTGGAGATTCGATAGAAACCAGAGACGGAGGGGGAGATGAGGAGAAAACGGCGGAGAAGAAGGGAGTTGTGGTCAATCTAGCAAACTTATCACATTCTAAGCCCTAACACCTGCCTGCCCTTATCAATTCTAAGAGCTCAATAATCATAGCACCCAGAATATATGTTAATATTCTCACACCTCCCTTACACTCCAAGTTGCAAAAGTTGGAACTCGAAAGAGACCCAAACAAGATTGCAATTCAAGTGGTGTTAGCAAAGGATGGTGTTTGGGTAAATTTGGTCTATACCTCCGTGTAAAAAAAAAAAAAAAATCGCACACATACAGTAGTGCAAATGGTCGGTTGATTATAGACGAAGGTGTTACAGAGTTTCCCCTTAAATGTTGAAAAAAGAGTAGGGGATAAGTTGGTCGATAAGTTGGCTGGGTTTTATGCATTATTATACTTCACTCGATGACTCTTGAATTGTAATTGATCTTAAGACATACATTGTTTCACATTTTAACTCAAGTGGAATTAGATGATGTTAGAAGTCATGTTATACTTTCTGAGGCAGTTTGTTGTATCTCTTCGACATTTTGATGTGATAGGTCACAAAATTTGTATTTTTAATGTTAAGTTATGGCCATAAGTTGTGTACTAGGGAGTCATTCATTTGGCATATCCTTGTGCTTATACATAAGAGTGGGTCATTTTTTCTGCTTTGGAGATTCTTTGAGACATTTTATTATGTTTTCAGATCTGGTCTCTTTTTGGATATATCGGTAATTGAGCTTAATACTTTCTGAGATTTTGGAGTAAATTGAAATAGCAACTAGATGCAGGCTTGAACACGGGTCTCTCGGACGGTATTTCAGTGATTACTTGCTAATAAGCTCAAATTGGATGCAAAATTTGCCTAATTTTTTTGTGGGATACCGTTAGTGAAACCAAAAAGATCGGGTCGACGTGGCAGTTTGATTCCATTCGCATGTTTATCGTTTTCCTGGAAAGCGCTACCAATACAAAAGGAAGCTGCAATGAAACTTCATAAGCCATTTAATTCACACTTCAAAATCTCATACTCAATCGGTTAGATTCAATCATATTAATAAGATGAGTCGTACACATCAAGCACCATACATTCTCAGTAAATATCAATAATAATTTTAGTCCTAATTGCATTGCCAATTCTTCTTCATCAGTTTCTATACATTGTTTATCATTTCATTCTACATATTATATTGTTCATAACGTGAAGAAACATCAATGCCAAACATATTTCCTTGTGGTTCTTCTACTTATTCTTCTTCACCCCATGCACATTTCAAACATCTTGTTTTAAGTAAGCCTCATAAAAGATGGAGATGTGCATTCATTGAGTTTTTAACTTCTTTAGCTCAAAAGATTGCCTCTATTAAGTGTGGTAGTCTCTTCAAGATAGAATAAGAATTATGTTAATCTTATTAGTTCAAGTTTGTACTCATCTAAGGCCACATTTGTCCAGCCTATAAATTACCAAATTTACAAACTTTGAGGCTACTCACTGGATTTTACTTGTACATTGTACACCCAAAATTTACATGGAGTCATCAGACAATACCTAACATCTCCTTCAAAAATACACGTTATTATAGTATCAAAAGCAAACATATCAAGGAAAAATAGCAAATTAGAAGTAGCATATAAATGGCCTTTATTTTAGCGCTATATATATGATGAGTTTACTGAAATGGTAAGGTGAGTGATAAGAAACGGTCGGTTTCTCATTCAACGGCCAGCGGAAGCGAGCTCAAAAGCTTACTATTTGAATAATCAATCAACCAAACTATAACAAATATTTTTTCTTGATTATTATTAATGAACTATTTATATATGCTACATTGCTTGAAAAATAAGAAAACAATATTCTTCCTAAAATAGAATTCCTAACAAATAAATAATTATTACTATCTCTAATAATGATTATTGGGCCGACCGAGCGAAGCGAGGGAGGACCCTATATATGGTGACTTTGTGTTAATTGAATAGTGATTTTTTTTTCAATTTGACACAAAAAGATTGGGATTTCATGTTTACAAGTTTGTGAATAACCGAAAATGCCCTTTAAAAAGGATGTAGGCGTAATTTTTTTATTTCTTTTCCTTTAGATATTTTCGTAAATAAACCAACGCGGAAGGGCGATCACGTAATATTTCCGATAACGAAAAAGGACACGGAGGTTGGAAATACTAGAATTGTTTTAGGGTACTTTTGTCCAAACAGTTCATAAAAAAAACATTCCTCTTAATCGATCTGTCTCTCTCTCTGTCGAAGAAGAAGAAGAGGAGGAAGAAGATTTATCGATTTCAAGTGATAATCCGTAAATTCGATTTGATTATCTTCGGAATCAGGTAATATATCAAGTGAAATCCATGCATTTTTTGTTCGATTCTTTCTCCGCCCTGTGTTTAGTTTTTTTTTTTTTTTGTTTTGTTCAATGGTACAACCCTAAGTTTTGTTTGCTTTGGGTCTGTTTTCTTTGAATTGAGTTCCAAAAGGTGACGAAGAAGATCTCAATTCTACAATCAAACGTTTTAGTCTTATATGATGTCGAAGACCGTATTGTTAAGGTATTTCCCTAATTTTGGACTGATGGATGAAGATTAGGAGTCTTAATTTGAAAATGGAGGAATCAATATGACCTAGAATTGACTCTGAATTGATCTTGAATTGACGATGGGAGGATATTCTCAGTGCAGCTGCTAATGGTGAACTTAACCGATTCATGGGTGAGTAAGATTTTAGTGTTTAATTTTTGAAGTAAAAAACATCTTTATCTTGATTTTTGGTGTCTAATTTTTTTTTTTACATTTTTTTAAGTTAAAATTGGTTACAATATGTGATGATGGAAGAGGATCAGCAAACACAGTGAGGAGTATTACAGATAAAAATGGAGTAGGAGCTATTCACTATGCTGCTGCGAAAGGAAAGATAAATGTTCTGGATTACTTGGTTGAGGAATTGGGAATTGATGTCAATTTGAATGATGAAAAAGGTATAAGGGAATACAAAATTAGGGCTTAATCAGTAGTTTTATAACTAGTTTAAGAATGTGAATTTTGTGTATTGTGACTTACAGCTAGTTGTGTTGGACAGGTGACTCTCATTGATGCATGCAATCGAGGGTGGGAATATGAACGTTGTTGAATATTTACTTGGAAAAGGTGCTGATCCTAACGCATCGAACACCAAAGGTTATACTCCTTTGCATTCTGCTGCTGAAAAAGGTATACCGTTTCTAGCACTTTGAATTATGTTTACAGTTTACTCATGTCAACAACATACAAGTATTCATTGGATTTCTTTGGTGTGTTGTTTTTGAATATTTTCTTGTGTTATATAGTTTCTTAAGATACATGCTGAGGTTTCTGCTTTATCCAGAAAAAAGAATAGTCTATCGTGCAACAAAAGGGCTCCATAGTTCTTACTTATGTGCCATTGACGGGTTTTTTGTGTGTGTGTGTTGATTATAATATGAGTATTTAACAATCTATTTTGCGTCTTTATGAAAACGGAATTTAATGTGAGGTCACATGTTCCAGGACACACGGAGATACTTACCAGATTACTTTCAAAAGGTGCTAATGTAAATGCTTTAAGTGAAAATGGCACACCCCTTTATGGGAATGGAATTTCAGTTAGGCTCACTTTGTTTGTTTTTCTTTTTACAGGCTCATTGAGCTTAGCTATATTGGTACCATCTATAAACAGTTACAGCTTCATTGTCAAGGTATAACATTCGATTTGATCCATCGACTCAATTATTTTTTTTGATACATTGGTTAAATTTGTGCATGTATACTTTTTGCGCTTGCCGAAGTGTAGGATCCACATTTTTTACCTTCGATATAGGCTTTAGTATCACAGCCGATAGTTCCGATACCTATTTCAGTATAATCTGTAAGAAGTAATAACTGAAGCCGTATTGTATGAAATTACATTTAAATAGAGTTATTTTGATAGTTGCATTCACATTGCTGCTATTTATATCAAGTAATACCGGTGCTAATACCGTATAATAGCATGTATATTATTTCAACAATCACATTCCACCAGATTTGCCTGCAGCTGGTGTTAAATGTGCCAGCACGTATCGTCAGGGAAAAATCTGAAGTGCTAATAGTTTTTGTCTTATCTGACAGGGGAAACAGAAGGGAGACAAGATTGTTGGGTATTATGTCTTTCGTACATAGTACAGTATGGAAGGTTTTATCTGGGAAGGTAAATACACTGTTTTGTCAACTCAAAATGTTCTATTGTATAAAATATACTGTGTTATTTGGACATTGCTGCTTGAGTCTTGCACTTGCAAATTCGCGAGTGGAGCTCTCTTAACGGTCTAGGTTTTGAGTTTTTCGGAATATATTAGTCTATAATAATTTACTCATTAGAGAATGCATATCTGATAAAGGGGCAAACCAGATGCTGAACACTTACGTGACAAATCTGAATAATTGGTGATGCAGATTATCTGCTGGGTTTTCACCATTGTTGTTATAGGAATCGGTCGCCCAGGAAATATATGTTGTTCATTTGCACTCTTTGCCATGCTTTGGATTCTTGCCATTTTGCTCACTGGTGTTAAATGTGCCAGCACCTATGCTCCTGGTTTTCTACACTGCAGTTAGGCTTTCATTTTTTATGTGATTGAGTACCATCCAAATTTCAATCACATGTTGTACTTTTTAGTTGAATAGCAAATAGGCCAAATTTGAAAGAGAAGTTTAGATTCTGGATGCTTTTAAAAGTTAAGCCTTTAGAAATGATTAGTATCCTTGTTTTAGAAAACTGATTGTTTTACATAGGGTCGAATCAGCATAAGGTACGTGATTGGGCCATCGTGGTCTACTAATGAATTCGCATATCTTGAAATGAGCTGATTTTTCTTTGTTAAAGGTTTTGACTGTCCTGTTTTTTTTTTTGTTCTAGGTGATTGCGCACGAACTTGAAAAGCTGTCAAATTGGAAGAGTGTATTTGCATTCAGCCTTGTGATAATTTTCACTAGAGTTAAAATTGGTAGAACTTCATTGTATTTTAAAAGTAGGTCGCTGATGTTAGCTATCTCTTCCATAGGTTATCATAGTCTAAAATAGGATGAACCTTTGATCTTGGGTTCTCACATCAGAAATATGGAACTCATCGTTTCCATGGCTTTTTTCAAATCTGGATCTAGTTCAATCACTCATTAATAAGTCTGCCCATATCTAAATAAGTTTACCTAATTCAAGGATCTTAATGATTTTGGCAGCGCCCTTCCACCTTCCACTTCATACAGGTGCTATTTCTCGTGGAGTCATGAGCATGTGATGCAATATACCAACTTGCAGCTCAACTCATATCTCTCTCTTTGGTCTGGTACGTAGTGCACTGTTGGAAATTCTTAGATTGTTACTCTGGAGATGTACGAGCACAATACTTTCTTAACGCTACTCGTACAGAGCTCCTAGAAGAAGCAAGACTAACACTCGAAGTTCTCTTATTAATCTTTCTTGGTTAAATCACAAATGAATACATTGCTGCCTATTTATAGGCTTTACATGACCGACTAGAACACTGCCTAGAATTCTCTAGAAAAATTTAAACTATCACACTAGCTTACTCTAGAATCTACCACCTTACACATTCCAGCCAAGTCTTCATTGACTTTGGCAACTCGGGCCCATTCTAGATTTTTCTTAACTTTGTTCACTCTTGACTGATTGACTAGTCAACTAACTAGATAATTCCAGATTTAACAAACATTACAAATTACAAATTCATTTCCATCACTCCCTCTTAATTTATAATGGGGTAACACATGTTCGATCACCATCTTCACCCAGCTCTCGTTCTTCCTTCGCTTCCATGCTCGTGCTCTCGTTTCTCCATGTCCGACACATTTCTTCACGTCGACAACATTTCGCCTTCCCATGGTTTCTCTAACTCTTTTCATATATCCTCTTTTGCTAGCTTTTCATTCTGCTAGCCTCTCGGTGAGGTTGTGCTCACCATCCCGGCCTTTACTCACTCGGCCTCGGCCTTCACTCGGCCTCTACGAAGCTTCTCTAGGCTTCTCCATCTTTTCCTTTCCGTCACAAGTAGAGGACTAGAATCTCGTGACAACATGGCTTTCCATCCGCCATCTTCACGGGAGACGTTATCATCTACCAAATCCCACTGTGTTGCCTCACGCAGAGGGTTTTGGGCCTATGGGGTTGGTGGGTCCCTAATCCTATGATGTTTGGGCAGGAGGCAAGGTCGAGACGACAAGTCAGTCGCCTCACGCCTCAAGCGCCTATGTGCGTCAAAGTCGTCTATTGCGACCAGAACAAAAATTTTAAAGTACTGGACTGATGGATTTGAGCACCTTGGGGGCGCATTACTGCCGAGGCGTTAAACCTGCTATTTGTGTGCCTTAGGAGCCTTGGCGAGCACCTCGGGAGCTCTTGATAAGTATAACTTTCAGTTGTCTAAACAGGTAGCCCTACCTTCTCCAATTATTACAAACTTCTGAATTAATTTTTGAACTTGAATCCTGTAAGATACAGTCTAGACTTTCATGTCAGTTGGACTCAAAATTAGTTAAGCTGTCATATCTTGAACATCATAGCATTAGGTGCTAAGCTAAAGCTTCATTTGCCATGAACATGATGTAGGGTGAAACCATTCAGAACTCTATTTGTTTTCTTTGTTTACTCAATAGGCTTCGATTTTGTATTTGGGACCAGCTTTCATGGTGAGCTGTTCAGTCCTTCTAATAGTAACCGAAGGTGTAACCAGCAAAATCTGTTGCTGAATAAAAAGAGGGGAACGTTCACGAAAAATGTTATATATATGTGATTGAAAATTTTATTGAACAAGAAGTTAAAATTTATTGGAACGGAATGGCAGGCACATCGCGGTGGGTCTAGACTAGTCTCAATAAGCTCAATACTTCTTTGTTTTGCTTCATTCCTGGATAAAATTCTTCTTTGGTGTGAAAGAGTATTTGTTAACGCTTTGTCATTCTCTTTTATTTTTTTTCATCCTTGATCAAGTTCGACCAAGATTTAAAAATCAGAAAAGAGGCAACACCCAGATTTAAAAAAACTAAGATGAAACTTAAAGGTAATCGTTGGAGGAAAATCGCTTAAAATTGATACTTAAGATTATAAGAAAATTAGGGTTCTTACTGTTTGTTGCTGCTGCTGTTTAGTCCCACATTGTTTGGAAAAGAGGAAACTACACGTTCCCAGGTTGTTAAGTTCACCCTTTTCGATTTCCATGCCCATGTGTAGGTCGATTCGGTCTTTTAAGTCGCATATAAAGAAAAATGGCTATTCTTCTTTTCTTTCTTTCGCTATAGAGTTAGGGTTTTACATAATATAGCTGTGTGACACTGCAAACGTAACTCCAATGGGGAAGAAGCAGACTATTATCGGTGTTATTCCTTCGGATATCATAACATATGACATCCTCACAAGAGTTCCAATAAAGAGTTTGGTACGGTTCAGGTGCGTATGTAAAAACTGGTCCAATTTATTCTTCCATAATCCTTTATTTGTCAGTTTACATTCTCAAAGGTGTACCAATTTTACTTCAGTGGGTTTCTTCGGGCAATTCACTATTGATAAATGTCTAATTTTTACGGACCACAATGATAAGAAGACGAGGTTCATGCCAGTTACTGTAGGATGCGGAGATATTCAAGTTATTCAATCTTTAAATGGCTTGCTGGTTTTAAGTTGTTTAAATCAAATCTCGTTACATACTATCTTTATAATCCAATCACTCATTGTTCAATGATGATCCCCAAGAAAACCAAAATTACCGGTGAATGTGACTTTCGTTTGGGCTATGACCCGATAATAGAAAAATATAAAATGGTTGTTTGTGAACCTTGTGGTTTTTATTCGGAAATTAGGAAGATAAAAATTCTAACCCTTGGTGATGGATTAGGAGACAAAGGCTATGGTGATGATTATTCTTGGAGGGACATTGTTGTTCCAGTCTCGAAGCGTTGCGCTTGGCAGCTAGATGCTTGTCGAAGTTTTTGTGTAAATGGATCTTTACACTGGATCATGATAGAAAATATTTCTTGTAAGCCATATATATTAAGTTTTGATATTAGTGGAGAAATTTTCAATAGAATCGAGCTCCCGATTTTGGACAAAAGTCCTACTCATTTACATGAGATGGGTGGATTATTGTGCTTTTCAGATTATTCCTGGTCGACACATGAGTTAAAGATATGGTCTTTGAACAAAAAAGACGATGAAGGTAGGGATGAATGGTCAAAGACATTCCAAATCAATGTGAGCATAATTGAGAACGTATGGATCAGAGAACTTCGGTCATTAGTTTTTCTCACAGTTCCTAGACTTAAGTTGATAATGAGAAGAACCGACGGATCTGGCAAGTATACTTACTTCTCCTATGACATGGAGTCAGCACAGTATGAGGTCATTCGTGGTCCAAGCACATGGCCCCCCTTCTTTTGGCATGTCAATAATATTGCAAATTGGTAGAATATGCGGACTAAGTTGACATATATAGGTGATATACAGTACAAATATGAGAGCTGCTCGATCAACATGAAGTGGCCTGCTTCTGATATATGCTTAGGTTGGTTTCTGATGGGGTATATTGATAATGTCTAGCTTTTTTTTGAATTCTATTGTTCTTCTCCCGCAGCCCGCTCTTTGTTTCGAGAATTATTTACCAAGAGTGGACGTGTAACCATAGGAACGCCCGTTTTTAGACGGAAATTATTCATAATGACTCATAGTAGATTAGTGACTCATAGGGTCAAACTATGAAGTCTTATATACGGTTATGCCACTGAGATATCGAGTGTCCGGACATTTAGTCTAATCTATATATATGTGAGAAAGAGAGAGAAAGAGAGTGAGAAGAGAAGAGATCGAGAGACAAAGAGGAAGAAGAGGTCGATGTGATCTTGGTTGATTAAGCGGTGTTTCTAGGGTTAACAGTTTCAATTCGATCTCCTCTGCCATGATTCAGAATCCAGTCAAGATTAATTTCGAGGGATTCAAAACGCTGATTTCTAGGGATTCAGAATCCAGTCAAGATTAATTATTCGTCCAGACCGATTAATCAACGAAAACGGAGTTTAACCAAAAAAAAATAAGGTAATCGATATCTCTCCATTAGAATTGATTGATTTTATTTTGGAATCACAAAAAAAAAAAAAAAAAATCCCAAATATGATTTTGAAGGTAACCTATCAGCAATTCCGTCTTTCAACCGAAGTTTTTTTTTTTTTTTTTTTTTTTTTTTTTTGTGGCAAAGGACAAACGCGATTGAATAGAGGAAGTAAGGATAGATTTGTTCTTATATAGCGGTGTTTCATTCGATATCTCAAGAGATAAAATTCGGTAAGCAACCAAAACCCTAAATTTGTTTTATATCTCTTGGTTAGAATTACAGTTGATTTGGGTTTTCGGAAATTAGGATTGAAGTTGATCGAGATTATTGGGTTTTCGGAAATTAGGGAATCAGAATTAGGTTTTCTTTTTTTATTATTGACAGCAATTTAGGGATTTTTCTTTAATTTTCTCAGAAATTTTGTTTTTGTATTGAATTAAGTTTCGAATATCTTATCTACTTATCTAGGGTTTGTTATGTTTTCGGATTATTTGGTCTAGGTTTTGTTGAATTGTAGTAATTTGTTTCGGCTTTTATGTTTGGGTTATGCAATTTTTCTCTCTGTGTGTTGCTGTAAGAGAAATGAAATGTTGTAGGTATGAAAGTTTGATGGGAGAAGGATCTCAGGGTCAGGTATGAAACAAGTTTGATGTACGTTGACCCGGCAAATTTGATGGGAGAAGGATCTCAGGGTCAGGTATGAAAGTTAACAATGTCTGAGCAAAAACTTGTAATGTGTGTTTAGTTCATTGTTAGTACGGATTAATTGTGCTCAGCTGTACTCGTCAACAATAATCCAATGCTTATGCAAATTCTATCTTCAGCTGTACAGGGGCAGGCTCAGAGAAGGTTCAGTGGTCGCTATTTGGATTAATGCAAGGACATTCGTCCCAGGGCTTATTAAGGCACATGGAAGTGATATCAAAGCTTAGGTATCGCCATTTGGATTAGGTGTCACTAATCATCAAGAATATTCTAATGGAGCTACTACGATCTTTCTTATCTTTGAATTTGTTTCAAATGGGACACTACGCAGTCATCTAACTCTCTATACTGTTTTCCAGGAAATGAGACATTGGAGTTTATCACAGTGTTAACTTCTGCTTCGCATTGCTGTTGCACATTGGAGAAAAGAAAGAAGCTATGAAATGGTCACGGAGAAAGGCGGTTACTGTCGGTGTGGCAAGGGGAATACAGTTCTTGCATATTGGAGTTACACCCAATTAGACCAGAACAGCTTAAAAGGTATGGCTTTCTGTTTCACGATTTTGGTTATTGCAATATATTGTGAATTCTTACGGAGTTGTGTTTTGGGTTGTTTCTTTTACTCGGAGGAGGAACAGGAGGTCAAAAAGGGTTTAGTGGTTAAAAAGGAGAATCGGTTCAGGTATTATGATAATGATGACACTGTCTTACCCCAGGGTTCGACTTCTCCAATCTCTTACAGATCTTCCTAACAACTCACAAGTAAGCGGTGAGTCCAAGTGACTTATTTTCATGATTTGTAGCACTGCCATTGTTATTAGATGGTTTTGAGGACCTTTATGGCTTGAGTAATCAAAAACCTGAAATCATACTTATCATTTCTCTATCACATAATCCTATTGATATTCCATATGATATTTGATTCATTCCTCCATATAACACATGAAGTTATTGATATACCATGTCGTATTAATCCACTCGTCCATCAGATGAGTATACTGATATACTACAATGCTATATGCCTTCACTCGTGGAAAAACTGTGATTTAGTTGCTAGAAATGTAAAGACACTTTGTGCTGACTTGATACGTTCCTACCAATCAAGTCTGACAAGCCTTACGAACTTCATTATCATCGAATATAGGTTCTCTGATCACCAGATTCTAGCCATGCCATAGGTTATGCATCAATAGACTGTTTAACATTACAGACGTTGGAATTAAGCTTTGTGTTTTGACCTCAA
Source organism: Papaver nudicaule (assembly GCA_023529015.1). NCBI lineage: Eukaryota > Viridiplantae > Streptophyta > Magnoliopsida > Ranunculales > Papaveraceae > Papaver > Papaver nudicaule. Next base: position 26,433 of record JAJJMA010180851.1, read on the forward strand.
TTATAACAGTTAGAAGATGCCTTGTCAAATGCCTCATCACAATTACTACTAAGATTGTTGTTTTCATTTATATCAGCATTTCCTTAATACATACGCGAATTGTTAGTCCTGTGCAATCTGCCCCTGCTTGCCACAATGATAAATGTTTGAGCAAGTTTTAATTTCCTCACAAAACCAATTTATCGAGAAGAATTTGATCCATAAGCTTTAAACATATGCATTGGCCGATTTCTACTAAAAAAAGATAGAGGTTGGACCAAATTCTCAACTAGGCTAGCTTTCTTAATATTGCTGAAATCTGATTTAGGGTTTGAAAATTACAAACATTTAATCAAATAATTACAAATACAGGAAATGCTCATTTGGTGGTTAGCTCCAGGGAATGGCCTTTGGTCTCCAAGTACAAAGCATCAGTGAGGATCAATCTCCTAAGGGCGAAGGTTTAAATGATTATTAAATTCTTTGGTCAAGGCATAGTCAGGTATGTTGTTTGCTTCGAAATAAGTTGTTTGATGCATAGTTTAGCCATTCATCTATTTTACTTACTATGATAATTTTGGAAGACTTGTTTTTATGTGAGTTAATTTCTCACAACAACGGTCAGTTGCTTTCCTCTTGAGCTCTCTGACTGGTCTCCCTTGATTTTCTGACTAGTTATTTCCGTTGTAAGTATTTCTTGCATCTCTTTTGAAGGTCGAATAAATTTTTATTTGAGATTTGGGATGCGAAATGTGGTGTATGAGATTAGAATTTGTGTTTAAGGTTGGGGTTTGTTGTTAAACAGACAAGGGGTTTTCTCTTCGGATTAGCAGACCAATATACTATCGGCTTCCAGAAGACGGAAAAAATGAAAATGTGTTAACCAGTCAGGCCAATGAAAATGACCATAATGTTGTTAGGGAAAGAAAGCTTCATGCCACAGTCAGGTCAACATTTCCTACAACTAGAATGACTACTCGTGGAACCCTGATGTGGATGCTGTTTCGAACAAGTTTGGGCTTATGCCACAGGCCCACAGTGGAACCCGTTGTATTTGGTTTTCGCTTGGGTTCGATTAAAGTAGTGCAACGAGGAATTCGGGGGAGAGGAGACCACAAAAGGCAAGAATTTTTTTTCTCCAGGAGTTCCAAAACCAGGGTCCGATTAGGTAGGGTCCTAATTGAGTTGCAATAATTTGAAACATTATTCATGTAGCCAGCTGAGGTGCCTGGGCGTATGTCTTTTCCTACCCATATATGATTTTGGTGCATTTCATGCAAGGACCTAATTGAGTTGCGCTGAAGTGGAGTCGGAGGGTTTTTTAAGGACGGAGGTATTATATCCAATATATGCAGGCTTAACTTCATGATTTGAAGTTATCACTCAATATTAAGTGGTCAACTTAATAATCTAGTGTGTTGCATATGCAGGGAATTCATAAGGTTTCAGATAGCTCAAGAGGAAAAGACACAATGCATCACGAAGCTGAAACACCTCGTGTTGACAGTCTCCGTATACAACTCATGAGAGCTTCAAAAAACGCTAAGCTTGTGGTTGACGTGGAAAGTAAAGATTTTGATGTGGGGAAGTACATTATTGCTTTTGAGTCCAAACTGATTGCATCTGGTATACTATAGAGTTCTTAGAGTATAGAGTGTTGAACTTCCATCAGAAAATATACTTCCAGGATTCTTTTGTAAGTTAAAGGATTTCAAAGCATCAAAAGATTAAAATTACGCTTCAAGCAGACCATAGAAAAAGTGCTCACTACTAGTGCAAGATGGTTGATTGTATTAAAATGAAAAGAGAATATGGATACCAGAAAAAGATTGATGCTAATCATCAATCAAACTGACCCATTACAAACACTCACCTGTCATTCATTTACATCCTCCCAGTTTGTAATCAATTCTCTAAAGGCTATGCCCCAAAACCAGCCATATAGTGAACCCCATTTATAAATTATTCTCTTTCATTCACCATAGTTTGTCTATCCTTGTATCTCCCTTTGGCCA
>JAJJMA010180859.1:0-14752 GCA_023529015.1 Papaver nudicaule
TTTTGATGTCGAGGATTGGTCGTCCTTAATCATGATTATTTGCAGCCCCTGCTTGGCGGTCTGAGCCACCAACAATAGGAAGAAAAAAAAAATACCGCGCAACTTGCTTGTTTTAAGTTTTTGTTCTCAAAGCACACTATTGTACTGCTATCTTATATGTTGGTCTTATTTTCCCCTTATTGTTTTCTTGATTTTTCAATTTTTGCAATATTGAATTTGCTTAATGTGGGTGAATGGTACTTGACTTTGATCCCAATAAAAAAAAAAAGTTTAACTAGAAAAATCACGTAGAGTTAGCCAATCCAACGGTGGTGGTGGCCAGTGAAGTTTTCTAAGTGTAGGATAAAAATTGTATTATCATCAAAAACCACCACCACCGTTGAATTTACCCATCCAATGGTAAAGGAGCTGCTACGTCAAAAATGATGTAGCGCTGCGACATCAAAATTGCTTCCAGCAATGCTTGCTTTGGATATTAGTTCACACAATTCTCTACCTCTTATGTTTGCGATTTTGTTATTTTCTTACCAATTCTCTAATAATTGTGTAAGATGATCCAGAAGTATGTTCACTTCAAGATATGAATGGTGGTAGTGTTGGTGATGATGTAGTTTTGAAGTGTTCGCAAACTTTCCATGAGAAGTGTATGTTGGAATGGTATAAGAAAATAACTTATCCATTTCACGTCATTGAATTGTAAAGAATTGTGTGAATTGTGTAAAGACTTTTGATCATCTTACACAATTATCTTTTTCATATGACTTTCTATGTCTTTAAGTTTTAAAACTTCTTTATTAACAGCCTCGTCTAGTCCCTGCACCCAAGCGTTTGCAATCCTTCCATAGCTGTCAAAAATTAGCTCTAATTAAGATTAACACTTGCAATTCCGCGGTGACGGATCTATGTGTTGGCACGCCCAGACATGTGCCTCTATAAAATTTCTCCAAAATATCTTTAACTACCTTTATTTAATAGAAACGTTCCTTAAGAAAGATATTCATTTGTTATTTTAATAAATTTACTTAAATTTTCTTGTCATTTAAAACTTCAAACTAAGTTTTTCTCTATCTAATGTAGGTAAAAAACTAGAGTAATTAAAGCGTATACCTTGAACTAAGAGTTTCTTTTTGCTACAAATTATGTAAGAACTATGACTTTTTTAGGTTTTTAAGCATAGGCACTTCAATGACTAGCCATCACCATAAATACCAATGCACTACCAAGTAGCCGCTATAACAAAAGGTTAACATAACTACGCAGTTTAGGTATACAATAAAAATCATCGTGTTCTTTCCTTTTGAAATTAAAATTCATAAGAAAAGTTTGAATATGCATGCGAACATATGACCTTGACATCATTAAAGTTCATATATAGTTAAAGTTTTACTGGTAAATTTAAAACATGTTTTACCAGGTTCAATACTAGTGTATGCAAACATATGACCTTGACTAGTAAATTTAAATAGTCTTCCTTTACCTCAAGTGAAAAATTTGCCCATCTTTTCTTTCTTTTCTCAGGATAGATAGCTCGCACGATAATCCATCTTCATTGTTTAATAATTCAAACCAAGGAATTAAGGTTACTTCTTTGTCTTCTTCGAATCTTCTTTCAATTTCTATGATTGATCTTCTTTATCAAGTATTGTTAATGATTCCGTTGTTGTTTTGGTCTAATCCTAGTTTGTTTAGAATAAAATCAATATGACCCTTTAATGTATAATGAGAGATGTTAATTAAGAACTCTTGTTGATTATAACATCGTCAAGAGTGCTGGTGCTTTTGTTGGTCCTCTAGTATATATCAACGAAACTGTTGTGCTGCTTGAAAGTTTCTTTCTCGTTTTTGAAAGTTTAAAACTATGTTATGCTTGTTACATCATTAACTCTTGTTACTACTAAAATGAATTTGTGAACTTGAAATATACTCCCTCCGTCCCAAAAAAATAGGCCAGTTTGACTTTTTCCTATTTTTTTCCAAAGTTTTGGGAACTTAATTTAACTAAAAATATTTGACTTGAACTAATTTTTTTTTCATGATTGGTTTATAGTTGACATGTATCATGGGTTAGCAAAAAAAAACTTAGTTTAAATCAAATATTTTTAGTTCAATTAAGTTCCGAAAACTTTGGAAAAAAATAGGAAAAAGTCAAACTGGCCTATTTTTTTGGGACGGAGGGAGTATATATTAATAATCCTTTAACTATTCTTGTTTGGACATACTAACACCAGTAGTGAGGAATTCACCATTGAAGATTCTATACTTTTCACTCTAGACTTTCTCAATAACATAAAGGACCATAAGAAGCTCAAACAAAAACATGATATGGGTGTTGATTTAAGCGCCAGTTATATGTTTGTCTCATATGACACCTCGGAGGAGGTAAATTTTTACTCGACAATTTATGTTTATGTAACTTCATAAGTAAACGACTAATGCTTATTTTTTAACTCTAGACAAACGAACGGGTTGCGAGGGTATTTATGGTCGAAAAAGTGAAGGCGTTGGAGATGTAAAGAGGAAGTTACGGGTGTGATGGAGCATGCTTAGCATTTGCTAAAAGTTTCTTGATAAGCACTGGACATTGATCTAGAAGTTGCTGATATGATCCCAATAGTAAAAGAAGGTATGAAAGCAGCTTTTATTGGCCAATTAAGTGGCAGAAAAGTTCTGAGTGAGTATGATCATATATGTGATTTTTTATGTTTATTTTGATTAGGATCATATAGTGCTTAACTGTCGTTTTATTCATTACAGCTGTTGTATTAAATGCAGACAAAACCCACTACGTTGTATACGATGAATGGCTGACTGTGGTAAGCTTGAAGTTTCTTACCATTAAAAGAGTATCATTAGTCCCTGATTTAGTACTATTACCATTATTAGCAAGGTTTATCTTGCTTGGATAATTGATTTTTCTTTGGTAAATGTAGCTTTATTATGTTGATACAATTTGATTGGTTGTTTCATTTTTATATCCTTTATATTGTGTATATTAGATTTTTGTGTTATTCATTTTCTTTTCTTGGGTTCATCGGAAGAGGCCTGCTGGAGACAATAAGGAAAACATTCAAAGAGGCCATTGAGACCAGTTTTCAGCTTATTTGCTTATGATGAAGAGACAGATAATGAATTGTAAGGGTCTTTATATATGTATATATGTTTACGAGGTTCTGTGACTGAATCATGTCCAAGAAATATTCAGTTAATCGGGCATGTTCTTTTTTCTTGTTTCAGAAAAATGGAAGCTATACATATATCTGTAAAATAAGGCGATATATATATAATCTGGTGAACCTCATACATAGTGGCGTTTATGTGGATCTTCAAGATAAATTGCTAGTGAATTCAATATATTACTTATGTACCAAAAATTGTATGCGGATTGAATCTCAATATTATGTTTGTATTTGCTAAGCTTCTGCTAATCAGAAATTTTAAAACTGGAACAACCGCAGATTTCAAAGGACACTCTCCATTGCATTCGGCGGCAGACAAAAGCCATTTTGAGATGGTAAATCTGCTTCTTAGGACAAAACTGATGTCAATATTCGGGTAACATGCCATAAGAAACATTTTCTCATGTTTCTTGCATATTTAGTATAATATCGTGATCCATATTGCAAGATGATTTCACATTCGATGATGGTTGTTAAACTTGATTGAGCTCTTCATCATTGTTTATCTCGGGATTATTTCGGCCGAACTCCTTTGCATTATGCGGCCGTGTTTAAGGCCATTGCAAAAAAACTTGTAATGTGAAATGCTGATATCTAGGAATAACTCATCACAACTGAAAGTGAATTAGACTAAGATAAGTTGTGATGAGTTGTTCCTGGAAACAGATGAAGTCATCTATTTATAGTATCTTAGTCTATTGACATGAAAGACGATGCTCGCAAATTTGCATATCAATCTGTTCTTGGCTGCATTCTAAGATGAAACCAGTTTCCATCTTCTTTTCTTTCGAGGAAGAATCCAACAAATCTAGATATATCATAGAGCTTAGTGTTACACCGCCATACACATACAAAAATCTAGTGGGCTTGATATCTGTTAAAGCCATTTTATATATACTTCAATAAATGCTCCAGAATCATCTTACTGAAATCTTTTACTTCCTCTGCATCAATTTTAGGTAACAATAAGAATGTGATGGAATTTCAATAATCATTGTCTGAAGAACTGCGCATTCTGCAAAAATAGTCGAACCAAATCCAATTCCATCAGCTTCCCTCCATTAAAAAATTTTGATTGCTTTTCATTTTTACATTAAGAAATATGTCGGCTAAGTACATATTTTGTAATGTAACTATAAATTTTGGTATTATTCAAGGATCCTGTTAGAGATTCAAGTAATAAGAGTTGAGAGATTCTTTAGAAAAAAATGTTAGTTGGAAATCCGATTGTATTGTTCAGGGATCTCATTAGAGATTTAAGTAATAAGAGTCATCTTGTAGAGCTCATTAGAAATTTAAGTAACGCGAGTTATTTTGTGTACATACTTGTATTCTTATGATTCTCTTTTGTTAGATACTCTTTTGTATTTTGGGTGTAGGTAGCTGCAAGTGATTTTTTTTTTTTTTTTGCATTTTGTAGATGACGTGGTGGGAGGACCATGATCGTGTTGATTTCTCACCGTGGGAGTTTAAGAAAGAATTCAGGTTGAATCGTTCAACATTGGATTTCATATGTATTAAATTGATTGAACGTTCAACACCCTACAACAATGCTAATGATTTCCGCGGTGATGGATCTACGTGTTGGCACGCCCAGACATGTGCCTCTATAAAATTTTGTCAAAATACCTTTATTTAACAGAAACGTTCCTTAAAAAAGAAATTTATTTGTTAGTTTAATAAATTTACTTTAACTCTTTTGCCATTTAAAACTTCAAACTAAGTTTTTCTCTATCTAATATAAGTAACAAACTAGAGTAGTTGAAGCGTATAAGATTTCTTTTTGCTACAAAATATGTAAGAACTAAGACTGTTTATATATAGATTAGGTTTCCAAGCATAGGCATTCCAGTAAATATCCATCACCATAGATACCAATGCACTACCAAGTGGCCGCTATAACAAAAGGTTAACACAACTACACATTTTATATATTCAATAAAAAACATTGTGTTCTTTCTTTTTGAATTAAAATTTATAAGAAAGAATTTGAATATGTATACGAACGTATGACCTTGACATCATTAAAGTTAAATATAGTTAAAGTTTTATTGGTAAATTTAAAACATGTTTTACCAGGTTCAATACTAATGTATGCGAATATATGACCTTGACTAGTAAATTTAAATAGCCGTCCTTTACCTCTTGAAAAATTTGCCAATCTTCATTTTGTATTTTTTCCTCTCGGGATAGATAGCTGTCATACGTAGTCGAATGCAAGATGAGTGGATGAATGATAATTTCCTTTGTTATCTTGAAATCAAGGACATCATGCTATTTATAATGAGGCAGTTCGAAAGTAAGAAAACTCGTCGTGGAAAATTATAAAATTTATTAATTCAATAAAGAGATTACTGAACAAATAATTTTATGAAAGAAGGTTGCAAGATGTCGGAAAAAAAATAAAGAGATTATTGAACAAATAATTTTATGAATTTTAACTTAGAGTTCTCGACCCGCCATTGGATTTCGGAAAGAAGGTTGCAAGATGTATATGGAAGATAGCATAGGGTAAGTAATACAAGGGCGTTAAAAATAGATTTGGCTTAATATATAATCAATGTAGTATGAGTTTGGATAACTTTGTGAAAGTTTTGAAGCCTGAGTATCTTGGTATTGGATGGCTCAAAGACAATTAAATGGTAGAAATTTATAAATCCGAGTTCAAAGGAATCTCTGGAATAAACAACATTGTAGGCTCAATGAACACTACTCGCGTATGAATTCAAAATTAAGATTCATGATTTTTTTTAATGAATATCATGATGATCAACTTACAAAGCGTAGCAGCGTGCATCATAATCAAGTGCTCTTCAAGGTGTTCTCGATCATAAGTAAAAGTTTGTGGTTTTTGATTGGCGAACCTGGTTGCTTAAGTGAAAGTGTATACAAGATCTCCACTGCGTAACAAGGTTAATGATCAGTATTTTCAAGGTGTTTGGATTGTAGGGAACAACATATTTTATTCGATGAATAAAATCCTTGTTCCTTACATACATTGTGGCCACCTGACTCAAACACAACTAATATTGATACTCAACTCCACCAGATTGTGTCTGTATCCAGGGAGGCATTTCTAATATTGAAGTCAAGGTGGCTTGCTTTTCAAAAAGAAAAAATTTAACCAATGTTGAAGTCATACAGGTTACTCTCCAAGCATGTTGTATCTTGCACAATTTCTGGAGATAAATATCATCCCTCAAATGAGTGTCCTATCAGAGATGGCAAGCCAAGAAAGAGATGAATTTGTTGAAAACTTGTGGAGGAATTTGCATCCTTGGATGCTCGTTTGTAAATTTGGAGAATCATACTACGTATTGTTCTTTCCTTCTCGAGGTCAGCATTGAATTCCTAAAACACTTGTAATTGAGCTGACACTAGTAAAAGTACAGGTTGAACAAAGAAAAAATTGGTTCCATTTTAAAATTTTAAATCCCTTGAATATAATAGGTTACAGTATTTTCTCACAAATTAGATCATTTACCATGAGACTCATCGTCTTGTTACTTTATGAGTAAATTCGTATTGATTCGTACATCTCAAAAGAAACCGAAAATGTGAGATTCATGTTTGCTTTTAAAAATTACTGAAAAAATACAGTAAGTTAAAATGGGTTTCACCCATAAATATGTATCCTATGCAAACTGGTACGAGATGAACCTTGCTGGTCCATCAAGTCTGTGAAGAATTTAAATTTGTTTGTGGATTTTTGTAAAATTCCAATCAGAATGTAAAATAAAATATGTTAATTAATATGGATATCCTTACTCGTTGGCCTCAACAAGTTAGCGAAACAGGAAAAATGAAATCTTGTGTAAAAGGTATTCTAAGTGTTGCTTAGAACCAAACATTCCTAGTTTAAAGAACGTGTGTTACCAAGCGCTTACTGATCCGGCCTAATTAATTTTACTTCACCAAAGTAACAATCTGAACACAAGGTCGAATTGCTTTTCTTTGTTGGTATTTCTAGGTCTTAGACTTAATTGAAAAAACATTACAAAGTTTCTATCAATAATCTAATTTTAAGATTGATCGTTTCAAGAACAATACAATCCATCCAAGATACTGGATCAAGGATGCTAAAATCCTACACTGTTGCTGGATTTCATCTATTTATATTGATCGTCGAGGGAGGTATAGCTTAAGAATTACGCGATCTTTGATTGGGGCTCAAACAAGTTCGCGAACTTAGAAAAGTCCATGAGTTGCTCCGTGTCCAATCATAACTTCTTGAACCACTTAGAACCACAAGTCGCTAAGATAGTGAAAAGATTCGCCCTGAGTCATAAGAAGGTTGTACACCAAAATATTGGGCATTGATAATCGTGCACATGTTCGTATTAGGTATGTGAACTTTAAACTAAAAAAAGTGGACATGAGTTTCGAAACATTAGTATGGTTCGCAATAGGTACACAAACCATGATATATACTTGGAGTTCAAAAACGTTTCACTCTAGCATGGTTCACAAATAGGTCTGTGAACATGTTAGCTTGAGTACTCAGTTCCGAAACCCAATGGCTTAGCCATTGTACATCAACAAGTGCTCCTTATCAAAAGTTGTGAATCTTCATACACAAGGGTAAATTAAGTGTTAAGACTCAAAGAACTTTCTTTTTTCAATACTTCTTACGAAATTCAATATAAAACAACATCGACTGTCAAATTGGTAGAATGGTAATCATGAGATCGAGAAATAATCCTAACCTTTTGACGAGAGGACGAAAAATAAACAACTGTATAAGTCGGTCGTCAATCTTCAATTGGTCTTCATCTCAACACTCAATATATCCTAGTATGAGAATAACATTGTAGACTAAATCAAGGATTGTGTTTTGACAACTATACTTGAAACTCCCTTGGAATTTATTCTGATGATGAAGTTCAGATTCTTCCCAATCCTCCAAAGCCTGTTCCAGAGGTGATTGAGATTTCTGAAAGTGATGAGGAATCTGTTGCACTAGAACCTGTAAGAGAGATTCATGTTCCCACACCATTGCCCCCAAGTAGAAGATGCAGAGTAAGTCATGGTTGTTATCAACATTTGTCATGCAGACTCGGACGTTGTCGATTCAGCGGAGGAGGAAATCAAGGGATTGAGAGTACTTCTAAAATGCCAGATTGCCTATTCCCATTTCTACTGGAAGCCAAGTTGTTAATCCAGTGCAACATCAAGTCTCTCCAGAACAAGGAAGTCTCATGTATTTTCTTCTCCTCTTCCTGTGAGAAATAATCAAGTAAGGCCTTATGCTTCTCCTGAAAGTGCTATCGTTGTTATGGGAACAAGATCTGCTCGCCGTATAGCTCAACTTGAACATGAGTTTGTTTCTTCTGCTGCTGCATCCGTCCATGAATGAACTCGAAGTCGGTTTGCTGAAAGACTTCATCGAATTGAGAAATTAATAGACTAAGATTAATAGTAATGAAGACGTAGGAGAAGGCTGTTTTCTTTAGATATTTGTAATAGATTGTAATGGAGTGAATGTTTATGGAACTAGTAAGAAAAGATGGTTTAAATTTCCTAGTATTGATATTAAATTCCTAACTAGAAGCAAAGCTATACCAGGAAAGCTTCAGATTGAGACAATAGAGATGAAACAATCAGAGAACTATGAAAAAATTTAAGAGAATCAGAGAGAAACTGAGAGAATCCGTAGCTAACAAATAGAATCAGAAGAAAAAAGGAGAAACCCGAGTCGCAGAGCGAAGATCGGAGTAGAGAGAGGACCTATCAAAGACTGAATTGACGAAATTAAAACTGAATTGGTGAAATTATCTAACATACGTTCAGAAAGAAATTTTCAGAAATTATATTATCAAAGTATGAACTGTCGAAAGCTCGTGCCCATGACAGTCGTGCCCTAGTTATCCTACTATTCGTCTATCAAAATATTGATAAATGATCTATGCAGCTGTCTTAATATCCATCTATTAAAATTTGTTTAAAAAAACAATTACCCGCCGCACCTGCTCATCGGCGGACATCAAACTCACCGGGTAATGGACTGGATGCCGGTTCAATACCGCAACCAGATGCGGTTAATCTCTAATCCGCATTTAACAAACGGGGGCCCATGCTGTTCCTTTTCTAAGACTCATGGTGTGTGGGCCCCACCAATCAGGATTAGCAGGGGGGCCACCAGTGTGTGTGAGACACGGGATTATCCCGGGATTCTCTCCCCCGGGATATATATCATCAGCGGTCCGAAATTCGAATTAGATAAAAACTTTAAATTCCTTCTAATTTTCATTTAATATCCCACTCGATGTTTATCGAGCTACTAAAACCCTTTCTTTCTCTCTGAGTATTTCTCATAATTCTTTCATCTCGATCATCAGTAAAACCATCAAAATCGTATAATCTTGTTCATGGAAAGTAACATTCCTGGCGATAGACTAGTAGGATCGGACATTCATGGCTTCATTACTTTGAATGGTACATAAATTTCTTGATTTTTTTTATTTTAATTTTGTCTTTTAAGTTCTTGATTACTTGATCTTTTACTTTACTATATGATGAAACTGCGCATGTAAATTTGTCTGAGTGGCATATCCACCAAAATTCTTGCATAAACCCTAAAGGCCATCAAGAATTATGATTTTACCACTGTATACTACGCATTGGGGGTATAAAATTAAGGCATTTGCTGATTGATTTTTATTGTTTGTTTTGATTTGGGTAAATTTCTTGATTTTTTAACTTTTGTTTTGTCTTTAAGTTCTTGACTTCTTGAATTTTTACCATGTTGAAACTGCCCATGTAAATTTGTCTGAGTGGCATTTATGGGTAGTGGATGCACACTAAGATTCTTGCATAAACCCTAAAGGCCATCAAGAATTATGATTTTGTTGCCATTTCTAGTGTATTTGCTGGATATTGTGAATGCTGATTGTCGATTGATTTTTATTGTGTTATTGTTTGTATGGGTAGATTTACTATGATGAAACTGCGCATCTAAATTTGTCTGAGCGGCATTAGCCATTTCCACTGAATTTGCTGGATATTGTGAATGTTGATTGATTTTATTTGTGAATTGTTTGTATGGGTAGATTTGGATAAAAACAAGTTACTGGAGGATGCAAAAACAAGGTGGTTCCGACCGAATGAAGTTTATGCAATATTGTGTAACTATAAGTGTTTCTCTGAAATTCAACGCAATACAAAGTTACACCTTCCAAAAGGTAATTTGATTGCTCGAAATCGTAGAATTCTTTTCTTTTCTTGTAAGTACATTGTAGATGAACTTGTGGAACTGGTTTTGTTATCAAATTCATGTACAGGTGGAACAATTGTGTTGTATGATCGTAAAACGCTAAGGAATTTTCGCAATGATGGGCATGATTGGAAGGAGAAAAAAAATAGCACGTATGTTCAAGAAGGTCATGAACATTTAAAGGTGCAATTCACACGATTATGTTTTATTTTTAACTTACGCTGGTAGTAAATTGAAAGTTAAGCTCATTGTTGTTTACTATGCTGTCTTTATAGATATTTTGTTCTTCTGCTCTCAGGTTGGTCAGCTGGAGAGAATTCACGCGTACTATGCTCTTGGCTTGGCTATTCCTAACTTGGCTCGCAGGTGTTACTGGATACTTGATAAGTATGTATGTGAACTTGATTACCCATGCTTTATTTCAGCAATTGTTCAGGGGAAACAGGAATTCAATACTTTTGATCTTGCTTGTCAGGGATCAAGAAAACATTGTCCTCGTTCATTATCGTGAGTTGGAGCAGGTGCAAAGTTCTCCTATTACATCTGCTAATTCAAATTCTCCTTCAGCTCACTGCTTGAATGCATCTAGCACAAGTGAGTCTGGTTTTTGTACATTATTAACATAGAATCCAGTTTTGCTGAATCGACTATACTGCAACTTAGGACAAGATTAACTTGTTAATATCATTTGCTGCAGGTGGCGTCTCATACGAGCAGCAGAATCAGTACAGTATTAGAAACTCCAGAACTTGTACAAGTGGTTACTCTCAAGAAAGGAATACAACCTTTCAAACAAACTACTTTGAAAGTGCAACAGGAGGTGAATCGTCATCCATGTCCATCAAAGAGAGTTTGCAAACTGAAGAGAGCTTTGAAGTATTTATGGACTCTGTTATGGCCGATTCCCTAGACCTGATGATGAACCAATTGACTCTTCAATTCCAAGTGGTCACAATGAATCAAGTACTTCGATGATGGTGGATCACCAGCTGCACGCTTTCTAGGAGCCATCATTCATTATAACGGATCTCTCTCTTTCATGGGCTTATTCGACGGAACAAACAAAGGTATTGTAACTAGTAATTGGATACGTAGTGCTTATCTTAAATTGTACTGGAGACGTTTTTAAGAGTTGTTTCCATTCTGTTTTATTGACACTTGCAGATTATAGCAGTTGGATATTTCCGTGGAGCATATTCACTCACTAATAATACAAGAATATTTTGTGTCTTTGGAGATGTATGTTCTCCTGCTGAAAGGGTCATAATGGGGGTATTCCGTTGTAAAGCTTTTCCTCACGACCCTGGATTTGTGAGTTTTTATTTGAGTGTAGACGGTAATACACCAATTAGTCAAGTTCTGAGTTTTGAGTACCGCTTTCCTCCAGTAGAAAGGATGGCTTTATTAAATGAGCATCCCAAGGGTGAGGAGTTTCAACTTCAGCTAAGGCTTGTTAACTTGCTCTTCTCTTCAAGTAACAGCCTTCGTGTCTTGTCAAGAAAGTCAACATCAGCTCATTTAGACAAAAAGTTGGTCCCATGGATAAGTTCAAGTGACGATAAAGATTGGGAATTCTTGGAATCACTTCGGCAAAACAAAATCCCTATTTCACAAGGTAAAGATATGTTAACGCAACTCACTCTGATGAAGAAGCTAAAGGAATGGATCTTAGAGAGAGTGGTTGAAGGGAGTAAAACAAGTGCTCGTGATCATCAAGGTCGAGGAGTAATCCATCTTTGCACTATCTTGGATTACAAGTGGGTTGTTCAACTGTACTCGCGTTCAGGACTTTCACTAGATTTCTGAGATGCATTCGGCTGGACTGCCCTACATTAGTCTGCATTCCATGGGAGGTAATATTTCTTATCTGTTTTGAAAATTGTTTGTTAATTAACATGAAATAAACAATCAAAAATATTTACACCATAAAATTATGAGTGTAGGAAAGAAATGGTTGCAGTTCTGTTATCTGAAGGAGCGGATCCAAGTCTGGTTACTGACCCCACTTCAGAATTCCCTGGCGGATGCACAGCTGCTGATATTGCATCCAGAAATGGCCATGAGGGTATAGCTGCATATCTTGCAGAGAAGGGACTGACAACACAATTCTTGCGCATGTCCGTCTCCAAAAATATAAGTGGCTCCCTTCAAACCAAGAAATCTTATCCAGTTGACCCTGCCAACCTTAGCGAAGAGCAGTTATGTCATAATGATGCGTCTGAAGCAGTCGTGACATCTACTGATTTAGCATTAAGTATACAGTCTGCTTTCTTGGAGGACCTTGTGAGCAAGAGAAAGACAGGGGCAGTTCAAGACACTGATGAAGTACTGCCGACCTAGCTTCTTTTGGCTTACATTCCTCATGAAGTGGAGACCTAATGCTAGGCCCAGGAGAACTTCAGGTGATAACTCTTTCTGTCTATCTTTGTTAACTCCAACTCACACAACCATTAGAAAAATTACTTCAAGTAATCTCCATGTTATGCGATAATTCCACTTGAGTTTGCACAATTTTGATATCACAATGTTTCTCTTTTGCGGTGATTTATGTGTAGGCTAATTTCCGAGGTCACCATGCACGTAATCAATATAAAAAAATCATTTGGGCTGTTGGAGTGCTTGAGAAGGTGATCCTAAGGTGGCGTCAGAAGAGAAAAGGCCTGCGAGGGTTTATTGCACCCCAATTAACACAAACCACGCCAGTAGAAGACATGACTCGATCAGAATATGGTCTTTTATATAGACAGTCGCAAGCAAACTGAAGAACGTGTCGTGATATGTGTCCAATCTATGTTCAGGTCAAAACGAGCTCAAGAAGAGTATCGGATGATGAAGTTGACCCATGATCAAGAAAAGTTAAAAGCTGGTTCAGGTCAAAACCAATTTTCTGCCCTTTGAGTTCCTGTAACTGATCATTTACCCATTGCTTGTGCAGTTGGAGCATGATATAGATTGTGATATTAACCTAGCCGACAAATGCAACAGATGACTGCACATTAGTTACATACAGTTCCACCTCACTAGTTTAGCTTCACATGTTGACAGTGAAATTGCAGTAGGCAATTGGTACACACCCATTCTTTTGTATATCATGTACAGGGTTTCCCATTTTGGTAACTGATGTAAAACGGGAACCACATTGCATATAGCAACTATATTGTCTAGACATTTTGAGTAAAGTTTTAGTAATACAATTGATCCAGAATCTTGAATATCAAAATAAAATAAAAATGAAGGAGGCATTCCCCCAAAGAGTTTTTTTTTTTTGTTTTTGTGGAGGGGAATTTGTTTACCCAAATTTGATGAACTCATCCAATTCTTTTTTATCAGACTGTCAGACAAAGATATTCTAGTCTGATGGTTTTGGTATTGAGCTTTTGTCCGCCTGAGCACTAACTGCACAGTTAGATGTTCCTGTTACTATCACCTACAGGTGTGCCCAACATGGTTTGAGTGCTTTTCTTGTAGTATGTATTGTTGAAGTTAGCCAGGGATAGAGCAGAAAGATTTCTGATTGGTAACCTTAAAACTCCTGGGAATGTTCTATGCATGGTCCCAATAGCTTGCATAAATAATTGACCTGAAACAAATAAAAGACACTGCAAAGCCCCTCTCATCCTCTTCTTTACTGTCTCTGACAAATTTCAATGCGAAGAACTTCATCACAAATTTCAAAAGTTGCATAAATAATTGACCTGAAAAAAAACAGTGACTAAAATTGTCAGAAAAGAAAATATATTTTTTGTTTCTTTTTTGGTGTTGAACAGCTAGCGGCTCTTCCCGTACTAGCGGTTGCCTACGTACTCAATTGAGAGATCAAGCACTCAAACGTAGTTCTAAATTACATTACAGTACCAGAGCAAGCAAATAAAACTGTTTTCTACAGTAGTACATCAATATGCAGTCATCATCCTTGGCCTCTGCGCAGTGTGGAGCTTCTTCAGTTGTCGAAAAGTAGACTCGATTCGCGACTTCACAGTTTTTCCACGGTTCTTCTTGGCAGCACTGCTGCACCCTTGCTTTTTCTGACATGGAAACTGGACGATTTGGATCCGCTTCTGTCTCTTCACATCAGCTACCTTTTCGTATCCGTCATGTAGTTTTCTTTTGGCAAGTTCAATCTTTTCTTCTGAGAATTGGTCTTGATCATACTTCTTATCTTGGTGATTGGTTGGCGCTGCTAATAGAACTTCTCTCAGCAACTTCAATTGCTTTCCCTTTCCTGCTGCTGGTCTAGCACTTGTTCTCTTAGCACCTTGATCAAAAAAGCCTCCGAGGTCTGTATCCTGCATATTGTTGCTGCTGCTGCTGTTCATCATGTTGGAGACCTTAGTCCCACATTGCTTAGACCCCCTAACTAGGA
>JAJJMA010180869.1:1767-12732 GCA_023529015.1 Papaver nudicaule
GGATATAGGTGAGTTGGTGGCGCCACAAGGTGTGGCGCCACGGTCTTGAGAATCACGGCCTTGGCCTTTTGGCCAAGGCTAAATTGGTGGCGCCACGGGTGTGGCGCCACACACATACCCATGCAATTTTTTTTAAAAATTGTATATATTATAGCACGTATGTTGTGTTGCATGTGTACTCTAGTAAGTGTGTATGCATACTACTCATGCTTATTAAACAAATGATTACTATTATGTATGTACGAGCACGTAGTGACTTACTAGGAATTGTTCGCGTGCTGCAGAGAAAGCGAAGTGATGGCGCCACCCCTGTGCTTCCTATTGTTGGGACGCCTAGTGCCGAGGATAAGTTCTTCGAGGCGTACAAAGAGATTGGCAGGAGAACCACCCCACTTGTGAGTCGAGTCGATCCAGGGGCTCGTTTTGCTCAAAAGTATAACAGTAAGACCAGGTCTCCGTCGTCGGTTGTTGTGCCTGGTGAGATTATCAGGTTCTCCTTGCAACAAGGTGAATATGAAGCTTCTTCCATTGACTTTCGTGCTCCTAGGGCTCCTCTGACTCAATGGATCCCTTGGTTGGATTCCATGTTGAATGACGAGAAGGTGTATAATATCTTAGAAGAATTCGGGATTGCACATGCGGTGAGGGCGTCTGGCAAGCTGGAGGTGCATGTAGACGTTGATGGTATCGTCGCCTTTGCCTCTCGCTGGTGTGAATCCACAAATACTGCCGCCATGGGTTTTGGGTAGCTCACCATTTCTTTGGAGGCAGTATCAGCTCTGTATCATCTTTCGATACCCAAGAAGCTCCCAAGGGACTATAAGGGACTCATTTGTGATGTCGTGGTTGACGAAATAAATACAAAGATTAGGGATCTTCATCTAGCTAATGCCTCGGCCGATGAGAATTATACCAGGTGGATCCATCACTGGTATTCGTCTGGAGGTAGGAGTGACGCTCTCAGCAACACCAAGATTATAACAACATTTCTCACACTCTGGTTGTCGCGGGATATATTCGAGGATGATCCTGTCGGGACGCTGAAGCATGTTGTCGTCCCATATGCTATTTGGCTAGCTCGGGGTATGCATTTTCCGATTGGTAGCTTGTTCTTCGGGTCTCAGTATGTGCATCTGAGTGCTTTAGCCAGGAACATGTCTAGTTCTTCTACGGGTTGTATTTCGTCGTTTGTCAACCTTCCCTTCCTCCAGGCCTTCTTGTGGGACATTATGTGGAGTATGCTCCGCAGGGCGGTTTCCTTTCAGATTCGTTGGAATACGCTAGGATCATGTGGTGGAGTGACAAACAGCCTAAGGACTCGGTGAAACTAGTAGATTTCCTGGACAGGGAAGAGAGTGTCCTTTTTCGTCCATGGTGTGGCATCCCTGATGATAGAGTCCTTCAACTCCAGACTGTCGCAGAGACCGAGGAGGTTGTTTTGCGTTCCGGATCTCGCGGTGTTACTAGTATCGAGGACGAAGGGCAGCATGTGTTCATGTGCAGTAGCGTCTTAGGTTTCATCCTTGGCTTTTATCAGGGCGGGTTGGTGAGGCAGGCGTACAACATTGACAGAGCAACATGGTTCATGGGATTCGATCAAGACATGCCCTTGGATCGTTCTCTCCCTCCATCCAAGGACGATCTACGTGAATACTTAGACCCCACTCAGGACCCTGGGAGGAAAGTCATCTTCTTGGTTGCTGGTAGACTGATGAGGGTAACTCCCGAATTCAATCAATTCTGGGATTACACCTTGGTGGCTCTGGGTAACTTCGTGAAGAAGGTGAACACGGCTGACATGCCCACCTTCACTATGACACCCCAAGTAATCTTCTTTTTGGATTCTCGTGTATACGCTTTTATTCGTCTCGCCTTTGTTAACTGGGATTCTTTTCTTTGGTAACAGATGACGCCTCCTCCGGTTGTCCAACCTAAGAAGAGGATTAAGAGTAACAGGATGGAGTTACCTGAGGCCCACATTATTGATCCTTCCCCAGTGATGGGCTCGTCCCCATTTCCCTCTCAGGTGAGCTGTTCGCGTTCCGGTGGGGTTCCTTGCTCTATATGTATATTCCTCTCCCTTTTTGAACTTCCCTTACCGTTTTTGCAGGGTTCTGTGCTGAAGGGGCGTGAAAATGCCACTGAGTCCCCAGTTGTCGACGCGGATGTGGGAAACGAGGTGGATGAGCCGATTGGTGTTAGTCTTCATACTTCTTCTTCTTCCGTCGAGGCCCTTGATCATGAACTCGTCCAAGTAAGAGCTACTGTGTTTCTCGATGTCTCTTCTGGCAGTTTCTCTTTAGGGCGTGCCTTCATATGATTAGTAAGTGGTTGACTAACCATCCGTGGTCTTGTGTTTATAGGAGCAGGAGCATGAGGGTCGCGCTGGTGTTGTTGTCTCAGAGAACGTGGAAACGTCAGAGAGTGGGGAAAACTTGAATGACGACGTGGGTACCACCGTTCCCGGGGTTGTTGACAAGGTCGTTCCGAATGATTCCGGAGCAACTATCCCTCCGAGACCACCGCCCCCAAGGTTGTTGACGAGGTTGTTTCGGATGATGTGGAGGCAACTATTCCTTCGACTGAGCAGATGTCCAATGGTGGTGTGGACCCGGAGCCCTCCTATCCCAGCGCTGGAGTTGCCTTTCCTTCGTCCATTAGCAGAGTTCGATCTGGCTACGCCTTGGTGGGCAACTTCCCGGTGTTGAGTGAGTATCAGACACTGTATGACCATATTTGGAGGAAATTCGACCACATTGCTCATGATAGGGAGAAACGGCTGCTTTCTGAGTCGATAGTTGGTACTCTGTATTCGAGGGTGACCGTGATAATGGCTCAATCCATTGATTCCGCTGATACGCTTGACGTCCAAGATTGGGAGGATTCTATAACTGTAGCTGAATCCAAAGGCTTCAATGTGGCTTGGCTACGTGACAGGTTTGAGAAGGCCAAGGATCAGGGGTCTCAGGAGGTTCTTCGGGAGAAAGAGAAGAGGGTAGCGGAGTTGAAGGTCGAGTTGCAGAGGGAGGAGAAGGAGCTGGAGCAACTAAAGCTGTCATGCAAGGGTGGATCTAGTAGTGTTTTGAATGTTTTTTACTCAATAATAATATATTTCATTATAAAAAAGAACCAGTATTACAGAACACTGCCAAAAAGCAGAAACAAAAAGACCAAGATACAAAAAAAAAAAAAAAAAAAAACAGAAGGAAGAGCAAAACTAAGAAAACCTATAATAAGTTTTGTCAGGCATCTCAATACTAGTCAGAAAGGAAGGTCTCTGTTCATAAGTGTTCTTTTCCCCTCCAGGTAAACTCGCACCCCTTTTGGCTAATTTGTCGCCTGAGAAATTCACTTCTCTATAACTATGCACAAAGGACCAGTCCTGTAAGTTTGAGCAGATCATTGCCCATCTTGTTACAGCAAACCATGGAATCCTATCAGAACTAAAAGCAGAGATAGCATCTTTAGAATCAGTTCTGAAAATAACTCTTATGTGATGTTTACTCACAGCCCATTCCCCTGCCTTCAAAACTGCAAGAATCTCTGCAATATAGTTTGTGGAAACCCCAATACCAGCCTCCACAACTACCACACACTCCCCTTTGCAATTTCTTCCAATGAAGCCATAACCAGCAATCCCAGGGTTTTCTCTTGATGCTCCATCACAGCACAGGAGAATCTCACCAGCTTGAGGTAATTGAAAAAAGATTTCGATCACCTTCATAGTTTTTACTCTTCTTGTTTTTAACCCAAAACTCCTCAGCACTTGTAAGTCATATATGTTATTCCACATGCCAGCTTTCATTCTTACTTCACTTCCAGTTATGAAGTTCAAAATTTTCTTCTTTAACTGTTCTATATTGAATGATTCTTCTTCATATACCATTTTATTCCTCTTAAACCATAATTCCTGCATAGTAGTGAATGCTGCAACTCTCCACACTTCCTTCACATCAGGGCTTTTTGTTTTAGCCATACTTAAAACTTCTTCAAAAGATTTTGGATTTAAGAAACTAAACAACCCACCAAGCCACTTCCAAACAATCTCACTGTGCTTACAATTCCATAGGATATGCTCTGTATTCTCTTCTTCATTCTTACAGATATGCATCTAGAAGCTAGCTGGATCTTTCTTTTCTTCCTATTCTCATCAGTAGAGCAAACCTTCCTCACCAACTTCCACACATTTCCAGAGATATTTGGATGAACAACATAATTCCAAACTTGTTTAGGCCAGTTCAGTATTGGTTTTTTTAATCTCACAAATTCAACAGCAGAGGATACTGAGAATTTACCTGTAATGCTCCCAATCCACACCTTAACATCCCTGCCTCTCCCAATAGCTGGTAGTTCACCAATATCTATCATGTCCAACAATTCAGATGAAATTACCCATTCTCCATCTAATATAATATCAGCAACCTTCATATCCATATGTTGTATCAGAAAGGGGTTATCTGGAAAATGTTCTAAAAGAGATTTTTCCTTTATCCATACATCCTTTCCTAGAGAAATATTCATTCCATCACCTACCATCCATCTACTCCCTTCCCTTACAATCTGCATAACACTTTTAATCCCAGGACAGATAGAAGATTTTTAATAATACCCAATCCACTCACCCTTCCTAGTCATGAATTTCCCTTGAAAGAACCTTGCCCATTCATCCATCCCATTCTGCATATTCCAGCACAACTTCATTAACAAAGCTTTATTTATCACTTCTAACTTCCTTACACCCAAACCACCCTCAGCAATTGGGGTACACACCAGCTCCCACTTTAAAGTCACTGTCTTCCTTTTTGTGGGGTCTCCTGACCAAAGGAAATTCCTTATGATTCTTTCACACTCTTTGATAACTTTCCTAGGCCATTTGTACACAGACATGTTGTACACTGGAATACTACATAGTACAAATTTAACCAAGACTATTCTTTCACTGAAGGACAACATTTTACCCTTCCAGCCTGCCAATTTACTCTGTATCATCTCAACCACACCCCAAACTTGATTGTCTCTCACTCTTCCAGGCATCAGCTGTAATCCTAAATACTTGTCAGGATAACTGGCTAAAGGCATATGAAGTTCTTCAGCAATCTCCTGTTTTCTGTTATCACTAGTTCCACCAATGAATAGTTTGCTTTTATCACTACTAACAAGTTGACCAGATGCCATTTGGTATTCCTTGAGTATCTTCATTAATTTTCTTACATTTCTTTTTTCTCCATTGCAGAACAAAAAGATATCATCAACAAAACAGATGTGGGATGGCTGAACTCCATTTCTGCTAACCATTGGTTTCAAAAACCCCTCATGCACCTTTATTGTCAATAGTCTACTCAAACAATCTTCTGCTATAACAAATAAAATTGGTGAAAGGGGATCCCCTTATCTGAGCCCCCTCCCCACTTCAAAATAACCAGCTGGACCTTCATTTACAAGAACATAAATTCTTGCAGATCTTAATAAAACTTCCATCCATTCTATAAAAGAAACAGAGAAACCAAGCAGTTCCATCACTTTGAATAAAAACTTCCAGCTTAATGAATCATATGCTTGGGTGATGCCTAATTTTAACCCAATATTTCCTCCTCTTCTTTTAATATCTATCTCATTCACTAACTCAGAAACAAGGACAATTTGGTTTTGAATATTCCTCCCCTTAATGAAAGCCCCTTGTTGCACATAAATAACTCTATCAATAATTCTCTCAATTCTCATAGTTAGAATCTTAGTGAAAACCTTGAACCAAAAATTCATTAACCCAATGGGTCTGAATTGATTAGCTTTCTTTGCATTTTTTGTCTTTGGCAGCAGCTTCAGAAAATTAGCATTTAAACCTTTTGGAATGAATTTTCTTGACCAACAAAATTGTATAGCTTTAGTAAATGTCTTACCAATGATGTCCCATGTTGCTCTATAAAACCATCCAGCAAAGCCATCAAGTCCAGGAGCACTGTCTTGGTCCATAGAGAAAACAACTCTTTTTATTTCATCTTCTGATGGTAACTCTTCTAACATCTTATCATCTTCACTGTTATAACATGAGGAATGACAGAGAAGACATCCTCAGTAAAAAACACTTCTTTCTCCTGGAATTTTTTATGAAAATGAGAAACCAAAATTTCAGCAATGTCATTTTGATTTCACTATTACTCCCCCATCATTTTCTAATTCCACAATAGCATTTTGAGCATATCTAATCTTCATTGAAGTATGTAAAAATCTTGTATTAGAAGCACCATCCTTCATCCATTTAACCCTTGATTTTTGATACAGAATTTCCTTATTTTGCTGGACAAGTGTATCATGACTTTCTTTAGCTGTTTGTAGGTTCTTAAGTAAGTTCACATTACTGGGGTCTTTATCAGATTATTCTGTAGCCTGTAATACTCTTTTTTCAGCTTCTTGAACTTTAATTCTAACATCACCAAAAATTTCCCAGTTCCACTTCTTGACTGCTATCTTGAATCTTTTTAGCTTTCCCATAAAAACAAAAACAGGATTACCTATTAAATCTTCATTCCAAACCTTAGCAACCAACTCAAGGAAATCATGGTGTTCTAACCAAATTTTCAAAGCTCTAAAAGGAGTATTGTGAGGTTTTTCAATACTAGCAGTGGCACCAAATAACACCCCATGATCAGACACTCCCCTTATACCCACCTTGTATCCCCAGCTAGGATACAAGTCTAGCCACTGTGCATTGTACACAACTCTGTCCAAATTACAAACACTTCTTTTATTACCTTTTTTTTTTATTATTACTCCAAGAAAAATCAAGTCATGTCTTTGGGGCTTCAATCAGGCATCATCTATGTAAACAGCCACCAAACTCCATCATAGAAGTAGTTGAAGGACATAAACCACCCCTCTTCTCTCCCATTCTTAAAATAGCATTAAAATCTCCTATAACCATCCATGGTTTATTAAGAGAATTAATCTTAAGTAGTTCTTTCCACAATAATCTTTTATTTACCTTGAAGCAGTCTCCATGAACACCAGTTATCAATACTCCTCCCACCTCAACTGTTATAGCTTGCCTTGTAATGGATACTACATTAGGTTGAATTATAGCAGAACTCCACAAAATCCATATATTTCCTTTCCTCACCTCATTTGAGTTATGAATGAGATTATAGCACATACCAGGAAGTCTCAATTGTTTACCCAAATCAGAAGTAACACTAATTTTTGGTTCAACTAAAATAACTAAAGAAGGACTGAAAGAATTAACTAAATTTCTTAGTTTGTCTTTGGCTTTAGATCTTCTTAAGCCTCTGAATATTCCAGAATATAACTTTCATTTATGTTTGGATTTTGGAAAAGGATTAGGACTCCCTCTCCCCTGCCCCTTTTTTTCAAACAGAGCTCTAGCATTAGCTGTTTGTGTTCTAGTATTTATGATACTGACAAAATCAGCCTTCTCTTTCCCCACTTTCTCATGTAAAGAATTGGTTTCAGTCTTTCCCTCATGGACCACAGAGGGAGTTACTTCTTGAGTTTGTGTTTCACCAATCCCAATTTCCTGAACCAAAGTACTTGATGGAACCACATGAACAGTAGAACTAACTGATGGTGTACAAGCAACAACACTTATTACTTTTGAAATTGCTAAAGCTGGGAATTCAGTATTTGAGTGGAGCAGAACATCATTCATATCCTGCAGCATTTGAAACCTTTCAGATGACACTTCTTTTGTAATTAGTGGAACAATAGCATCATACATTTCATTCTCCTCATCTGAGCTACCACCTAAAATCTCCTCATTACTGATATTATTTGGTAAAAACAAATCAAAATTCTTGTCTTCAACTGACCCCTTTTGGAACTTCATTTGCTTTATTACCTTTTTGCTGATAAATCTTTTTCACTTGGACCCCTTCTTTCTGTTGAGCTCCTTTCTTCTTAATCCTGCAGTCATACTCTATATGCCCAACAGTTTGACAATGGTCACAAAAATGAGGAAGTTTTGGGTAAAAAACTCTCTGCTTAAAACCTCCATACTTATCTTCTATGTTCACTTCAGTAATAAGAGGTTTTTGAAGATCCACCTCAACAAGAACACTTGCATAAAATCCTGCAATCCTTTTTAGAGTAGTTTCATCAATTTTTACAGGTCTACCCATTTTTTGAGCAATAGCCCAAATTATGTTCTCCTTCCAATACTCAATTGGCATTCCTGGAAAATGAGCCCATACAAAAGATGTATTAGCCTTTTGTTTCTCTGGTTTAAACTTTGCTTCCCAGTTACGGATTTTGAGAGCTTGCTTCTCAACTTCCCAATATCCATTCCAAACCAGCATTCTATCATCTTCATTCTCTAATTGAATAATGAAAAATCCTTTACCAATTGGAATTAGAGAAACATTACCTTTAGTTTTCCGTTGTTGCTTTAAAGACTTCTCTGCATCTTCAAATTTCAGCTTCACAAAGTCTAATCTCCCAATTAAACTAAATCTCATTTCATCCAAACTTTCTTCCAGAATTTCATCATCTATCCTAATGGAAGCAGATCCTTCACTGTGTTTTCCCCCATCAATTTTAGATCTCGAAGTTGACTCAGAAAAACCTAAATTATTCATCTTAAAAAATATTTTTAAGATGAATCCCTTCAATTACCGTAACAAAACTAGACAATTTTATGATTTCGTGCTAGTAATTAACACCAATCATAAGAATCTAAACAAACAACCTGAATTAAAATCTGAATTCAAGACGGATCGAGATGATTTTCGAGAGAAAAAAAATAAGTTGACTGAATCGCCCCTCTGAGTTGACCCGTGTTGATTTCCCGTAGTAGTGTTTTGAATGATTTTCTTAACTAGGGTTTTTTTCTGTTTTAGGTAAAAAAAAAAATTTGCTAGACGAGTTGTAGGTTTTCTTTCTAGACAAAATGGTGTTTTCTGAGAAAGATTGAAATAAAAGGAACCTTGCTTAATTAATCTATTGAAATGGAAATCCTATCTACTGCACGCTATGATGCGCTGCTTTGGAGGAATGTAAATACAATAAACTTGGAGTCCTAATGTCGGTCTCCTTAAGGTTGTGCTTTGGCAAGGCACCCCTAAATTGAGAGCGTACTCAGAGCCAATATGGCGTCGAGTGAATCGTTGTTAGGTAGAAGCGCCTTTGCCTCCGTGCGAAATCTTTCCATGTATGCAACCGCGCTTTCCCCTTCTTCTTGCTTCAGGTTGGCTAGCTTCACATATTCCTCGAAGTCTGGGATGGTTTCCAAGACCTCAGGTGGTATAACATAGGGTACCGGTTCGCCTTTCCTTTTGATTTTAACTCTGCGTAGCTTACCACAGACAATTCCAGACTCTTGAAGAACTTTGATGAAAATTCTAATAGCCGTGCCTACGTCCACCGGGGCTTTCTCGGGGTCTTCCTTTCTAGCGGATCTTCCGGTGGTAAGTCCCCAATGGTTTGGGGAATGTGGGTTATCATGCAAAGGGGAGACAGATGGAGTACCTTGCTTGCCGAGAGAGTTCTCGTTTGTTTCCTTGAGTCCGTCTAGTAGCGCTGCTATTGCCTCTGTGGTGTTGCCCCTTTGCGTGAATTGCTCTATAAACGCCCGAGGAAGTGTTTCTTGATTGTTGTGGACCCATGGGCGTCCCAGCACCATGTCGCTCTCGACGTCTCCCTTGACAATATGAAACTCGGCTATGGTTGGAAACGTAGCGATTTCGACAGGGAGGTCGATCCACCCATAGGTGCGTATCTCGACTCCGTTCGGGCCCTTGATAACGGCAGGGGCATGGATGGCTTCACTGCGAGGGATTTTGGCGGCTCTAAGAGTCTTGACCGAGATGATGTTCACCGGGCACCTAGGGTCGACGAGTGTCTTCGGGAATTCAGCATGGAAGAGGCGAGCGGTTGTGAGGAGTCCCCAGCCTTGTCCTTCTGCTGGCTCTCCCTGCTTGGGTATCGTCTGCTCATCAGCTTCCTTGAAGGGTAGGCGCTTGCCTGACACTACCATGTTGAGCGCCATGAACATGTCTTTCCGCTGTGGTTTCGAGAGACAAAGAGTCTCGCATAGCTGGGACATTATCCCTTCCACTCTCTCGTACCGGCTCTTCGGGAAGGTAAATGCTTGGACTGGTAGAGGGTCTTGGTATACACCTTCGTTTCCCAGGTGTAATTCCCCGGACTCCACCTTGGCTTGGAAGATTCGATTCAGGCTAAAGCAATCTCTGGTAGGGTGGGTAGCGACTCAGTGGTAGCGACAATACCTCGGACTCGCTACCTCTTCGGTTGTAGGAGGTTGTCGTATGAAAAAACAATGGATTAGGGTTCAATAGTAACACACATACCAAGAACAGTACTTTCATAATGGGTGGATCCAGTCCTCCATCTAATGAAAAACATAAGGTGTACCCGAGAAAGCTAAAACTCAGGATAAAAATCCTTCCAAGAGTTGCCAGTACTGTGGCAAATCTGGACATGTCCAAGGAAGGTGTCGGCTCCTTAAGGGAAACAGGAAAGCTGTAAACAAGCTTCAAGCCGACATGGATAGAATGGACAAAGCCCTGAAAGAATTCAAGGGAGCGTTGAAAAACGCGGAAAGTTCAAGAGGAAATGACAAGGTTAAGAAAAACTCTCAACCCGAATCAGTCTCTAGCAACCACTCTACAATCAACACCCCGTGTGAGTCTAGTACTCACACTCCAACTGCTTAACTGCAGTTAGGGGATGCATCCTCACACTAAGACTTGTATGTGTGAGGCATGCAGTTGATATCAGGAACTCGTTCCTGGTATGGTGGTTGTTCAAGTCACTAGTAGAAATACTATAAACAAATTTTCAGAAGAGTTCTACTCCATGGAAATTTCGTTTCTGACTGATAAAGTCTGTCTGACAGACTTCAGGAGTTTTGGTTTGCGAAGCGGTTCTCGAACCGGTTCTGTCGCAAAAATCTGGAAGATTCCCTTAAGTCTTTCAGATAAACTAAAACTCACTCCT
>JAJJMA010180870.1:0-11089 GCA_023529015.1 Papaver nudicaule
GATGTCTCGGACCGATAAAGGAAAAGAAGCTACACACGAGCGAAGTAAAGACTCGGAGGGAAAGGATTCGGACTACGTCGAAGGACCGAAGCCCAGGACTCAGCCTCGGGGCATAAACCGCCTTACTCGACAGGAACTGACACCACCACGATTGAGTCATTTGTCTTTATTAGCTGTAAACCACCCAAGCTCGGCCTATATAAGGCGAGCTTGGAAAACGTTGTAAGGGTTGGATTCTCTTTGGGTTAAGCCTAAGTAGCAAGAGAAAGATTAGGTTTGTGATCTTCTCTGGTTCCTAAGGGTTTTATTCATGTAATCTCAGCATTAGAAATACACAGAAAGTCTTCTTATATCTTGTCTTTACTGCTTATATAGTCTTTAATTACTGATTAAGTACCTTCGGTGCTGTTCTTGTGGTATTCGCGCCACCGAATCACAACTAAATACTGTATGTATGAGTAGATCTGACGGATTTGGTATCCTGAGTACCTATGCAGATTTTCTACTCGTACATGGAGTGTGAGTGTGAGTGTGAGTGTTAGACTCACACAGGGTGTTGATTGTAGAGTGGTTGCTAGAGACTGATTCGGCTGAGAGTTTTTCTTACCCTTTTCATTTCCCCTTGAACTTTCCACGTTTTTCAACGCTCCCTTGAGTTGATTTAGGTCTTTGTTCATTTTATCCATGTCAGCTTAGAGCTTATTCACAGCTCGTCTATTTTTCTTAAGAAGCCGGCACCTTCCTTGGACATGTCCAGATTTGCCACAGTATTGGGAATTCTTGGAAGGTTTTTCACCCTGAGTTCTGGCTTTCTCAGGTACACCTTTGGTTTTTTCATTAGATGGAGGACTGGATCCAACCATAATGAAAGTATTGTTCTTGGTGTATGTGTTACTGTTGAACCCTAACCTGTTGGTGTTTCCAAAGGCTTTTTGACCAAATAACATTGCTGCTACTTTATCTGAGCTACCAGATAGTCTTTGGAGATCATTCTTTAGGGCATCAATTTCTTTATCTTTAAGTGATAAAGTTGAGGAGAGATCATTACTTATTTTCTCAAGTTTATGATTTTTCAGGAGAAGGGTTTTCTTTAGCTTTTCAAGATTAGTTTTTAACTAAATGTTTTCCTGAAATAGTTCCTCGCTCTTACTGATCAACTTATGAATTAGATCGTCAGCTTCATCATGCTTAGATCATCGTTCATCTGAAGTGTTTGCCATTAATGAAATTTCTTCATGATCTAGTTCAAATTCATGTTGGTCAGACATATCATCAAACCGAGCAGAGAGAGCATTATCAGTGGGATCAGGTCCAATGTGGCTAACGTTCCGTATAAACATATCATCGTAGACATGGAAAATCCTTGTGTGTTAAGCTTAAGTGAACACGTAGGTTCAAGGACATTCTGAATCATACAATAAAGATATACCATTATAGTGTTAGAGTGAACCCACTGATATTGCTATCTCAAGTCAGTTGTCAAGTTTAGTTGACAAAAACACAATCCTTGATAAGTTTACTCTGCAACCTCGGACTAGGATAGTTTTAGGTAATTGAGACGAAGACCGGAGCTTACTACTTGATAAATCATAACGTCCTCGCTAAAGGTTAGAAAGGTTTTTCCTTTCCATGTTTCGTATTTGTCATTTCTATCATACCAATAGTCTATGATGTTGTTTATAAGATCCGAAGGTATTCTAGGATTCTTCGCCTTTGCATTTGTCACATCTGTGATAATATGTATAGGTAGAGTATGTTGAATTGTCTCATGACGTTCATGAACGCGTACATGTGTTTCTTATGGCATTCCTGAGAACGAGCGGGTCTGTATGAACGCGTTCATGAACGCGTACATATAAGCCATGGAAAACTTCCAACTTTCATATCTTGAAGTTTTCGGTCTATACATGATTAGTTCTCGGCCTCGTCATTACTTGGCCCATGGAATTCAACTACTTAATCCATGCGATGTTCAAACATGTTTTGGACCAGAAGTCACAAACCTTCAATCAAGGTTGAGTCTTCTTTAACTATTGGCCTTGTCCAAAGTTGGAAGAAGATTAAGAACGGGTATTCAAGCTATGGACCTTTTAGATCCGGAACTTGCTTGAGCCCTACTCAAGGTTGCTTAACTTTTAAGCAAGCCTCCCTTGATGATCACTATAAATAGATGACCTTCTGAAAGATACAATCTCAATCCTCTACACATCTGTGTATCCTTGCATAAAGGTTGGTCGTCATCTCGAAGTCCTTTTAGACTACGACTATTGAAAGACTTCACTTGAGGATCGTGAAGCACAAGTCGGAATTAAAATTCCTGATCTTGTATCTTGGGTCGATTGAATATTTTCAATCTTATCGCGACCAACATTTGATAGAAACTTCATAAGGTAGATCTTGTATCATAAACCCTAAAAGTTTCGTAACGCAGATTCACGAACTAGGTTTAATACTAAGTTCGTCTAGCGTTAGAACGTAAAGTTGTTTAGGCTAGATCAATAAGCCCTATTCAACAAAACAGATTTTCATTAACCTTGACTTTAAGTCTAAAGGAAATCAAAATCGTATTCTCGTTTAATCACTTGGATACTTTTAGCTGTCCTGTTAGAGGCAGGGTAGCGCTAGTCTTCACGAAGGGAAGTGGAGCAACTCCTAGGCCTGTAAAGGACGTCATCTAGGGGAATCAAGTACGTAGGTTTCTGCGGGAGCCAAGAGACGTAGGAGCACATTGGTAGCTGAATTGCTTGTAGGGTTAATTCAGTATCGATACATTCCAGTCCGAAGTCTGAGAGTAGGCTAGCGTCTGTATTCGGTTAATTCTGAGGGTGTTCACATCTGGACGAGGTCCCGGGGTTTTTCTGTTAGGTTTGCAGTTTCCTCGTTAACAAAATTCTGGTGTCTTGCATTACTTTTCCCTTCCGCATTATATTGTCTCTGATCTATATAATTGAAGTAATTGCAAGTTTGTTGATTCATAACCTTTGAGTGAATCCATCTATGTTGAGATTTACAAGAACCACGTTCTTGTTAGGGTTCGGTTCTCTGAACTATACTCAGGTTGTTATTTGAATATTGATTTGTGAGATCGTTCAAACAACCATAATCAACTAGGTTCACGAAATTTAAAAGTTGGTGGTGTATCTCGGTATCCCCTCCTTTTCAATTGGTATCAGAGCCGGCAAACACCTTGTAAGGACATAACTGTCTGTGTTTGACGCTTTTCGTTAATCATGTCTTGTCCCAGTACACCAGATAAAAACACTGATAAGTCTATCTTTGAAATTGGGTCTTCCTCACTTTCTGACGAAGTATTAAAACCCAAACTGCAAGATACCTTACCGTTTAGTCTCTCTGATGATTCTGATTCAGAAGCTGAAAAGGAGAGCTCTGGACTCGTTAATCACATGAATTTTCAATCTTCTGAGATTACACGTTTAAGCACAAGGTTAATCGACTTATCAATCATATATCCATGATGACCTCTAATTCCTGTTCCAAAATTGCTCCTTGTGAGGAATCAAAACATGAATCGGTCTCCCTCGTGGTATGTGAGAAAATAACGGAATTGAAAGGAGAGAGTGCACTCCTAAAAGATAAAGTACATAAATCTTTTGTATTTCAAACAATTCTTGCATCTAATGGCAATATTGCAACTATTCCTATGCAAAAAGCCAAGAACGTTGAGAATTCTGCCACCAACGTAAAAAACTATAAAGATGCATCTATGATCTGTCAAATTTGCAAAACGAATAAAACTATTCGGACAAGATCAAGAAAACACTTTGAGAACAAAGGAATATTTGATCTTGAACAAAAGCTAGATCAGATTCAAAGAAATCGGTGATATCAAAATGACCAATCGGCCCAATCATTGGTCACGTCCTAGACAAATTAAAGAACATACCGAGACTAAGATTTTTTTTCAACGTTCTCAGAGTTCTAGAAATCACCGTTTCAACAAACCTGTTGAAAAAACACAACATTGGGTTCCCAAGAGGAAGATACATTCTGTCAACAATCAAGATAAGGGAATAGAAGTACTGCAAGATGATGCTTTGAGTAAACTGGATACTCAATTTCAAAACGTCCTCGACAAAAGAAAGCAAGGTCCTTCAAAGCATAAAGATCTCATTAACATGAGTCAGAGGGAGCAGAAATTCCCAGGTAACTCCTCAACCATTGAATTTTACTTTGATGATAGCAACTTCTATGACAAATTCTCAAAAGGAAGAGAGACAAGATTGATGACACAAGGCGAGTGGGAAAACACTCGCTATAACACATAAACGTGTTATGAGTTGCCACTCTTATCTATGTACTGTCTAGATAAGAGTGAAGTAATTGTTCGTATGAACAATAAGAGGACAGTACACCACAAGGTTTAACCTTCATATCTCACTACTGTGCTATTATGTCTTTTTGATAAATAAAAGTGGGATCCTAGTATTTAATGCAATAAACCTTGTAGGAAATTTCTTGAAACCAATAATAAGACATAAAATTGTTGAGCCATGCTAAAAAAAAAACTACTCTGAGTCACAAATTATTGACAGTATCAGAGATTGTCTTATAGCACAACTTTCAAACGTGCTTTCACATCAGTAAGAGTCCAAAATGTAATGACTCGATGTGAATATCACCCCTTTTAAATTGCTACCTCCAGCGCCTCTCCCTGCCTTTGGCTCCTAAGGCAAGAGTCGAGAACAGGATCCATGAGAGTAACTGAGAGTGTAAGCTGAAAAGCCATGAAAAACAATTCATGATGTTGATATTTAAACTTATCTTTTCATTGGTCACATAAGGAATTAAACATGTGTCTATTGCCAATATTTTGGGTAAACGCTAATTCTATCATCATGGACATGCACACTCATCTTGAGTCCTTATTTTGTGAAATAATGAAAAAGGGAAATCCTTGCTCAGTAAAAATCTTAGACTCTAAAAGTCATCACATAATCCCTTATATCGGTATTCCTGAAATTACGCGAACGAGAAAAACTCGTTTCGGAAACCGACTTTCTTATACAGTTTAAGACTGTATTAACTTCTTTTTTATCTCAATGAGACCCTATAATATATCACACCCTAAAATACTTGAAATCACGTTCAAGCACAATTACATACCTTCTCGAAGTGTCACACGAGAAATATGGATAAAGCAAACTATGAAGGTGTTGATGGGAAAAGGAAGAATGTAAGATTTATCAAAGAAGACGTAGTTGATCCTCTTGAATTTCTAGAATATTCACCTACTATTGTTTGTTTCAATGCTATTGACAATCAAAAGAAAGATAAAGACACAATGATTTCAGCAGAAATTTCATTCAATCTTTTACGAGATATTGAAGTCATCAAGGTTCAGCTTGTTACTGCAGCAGAAAAACTTCTAACACTGAAATGTGACATACCTGTTATGAAGAATGAACTCACCAATCTAAAAGGTGATGTAAAAAATCTGCTTGATTATATCTCACCAATTAATGGTGATTATTTAGAAGAGAATTTCGAAAACCTTAAGACATATGATAATGAAGGTTCGATAGCTCCTGAAGAAGATACTGACTCTGACAACTAGGTCAGTTTTTGATTAGCATAGTTAACTCCTTATTAAAAAGCTTTTGTCTTTTCCTTAGGATTTGGGTAATCACTATGCTAGAAGTAGTCATCTTTTGATTTAAGCATGATTTGCTTGTGCTACTTCCGTGTTTTCTTTTCATCAATTAATAGAGGTTATTAAATTAAAATCTTAATTGATGATTGCAATGCTTGATCTTAATTGATTATCTATATGAATGTATTGCATAAATCGTGAACTTGCTTTTTTAGCCATACCACCCGTTCGGGTAAAGCAGTTCATGAAGAACTATCAAAATCCATGCTTCTGACTCTTATGTCTAAGGGGAGAAGATTTTGATAAAAAGGAACCTCGTAGGATACAATGTTGAACTCCTCTTGATTAAATATTGTACCTTTAATTCTTAGTCTTATAACCACTAGGAAGGGGTAACCTAATGTTTTCTCTAAAGGCGATGGTTGACCAAAACTCTCTGAGAAAGTAGGAAGATTAAACCTTGAATTCCTATTTGACCGTAATTGGCTAGGAAAGAAAAACATAATTACAATTTTACTTGTAAAATTGTACTTCACACAAGAATTTATTCCAAATCCTTGCTTGGGAAGGTCGTCGCGTTGTTCCTTTTGGAATGACACAAAATGGGGGAGAGTTCTTTTGAACTTGTGCTTCATGGTAATATCTTTTTGGGGTGTGCGGCTGTGGAATTTGCGAGAGAATTGCATCTTTTTATCTCTCGTTTCAGGTATGTTTACCTTTGTCTACATTGATTATTGTTGTTTTATGAGGATTCCTATTTTTCTTGTTCTTTTGTCTATTTTATGACAAAAAGGGGGAGAAATCTTGTAGTAAGGGGGAGTAAAATCTTTCTATCTACTACGACAATTGTCTACGGCATTGTCATAGGGGGAGTAAAATCGATGTGCTTGTTGTATTGAGTAAGAGGGGGAACATATCATATTGTGTAGTATCTTTAAGCATCGATGCAATATGCTTACAAGTTTTATATATTACTCAATTGCATAACAAACTCTTGTTGGACTATGTCCTTCTAGAACCAAGATGTGTGGTGACTTTGAAGTTTGTTATATCTACCTTGAATCTTCACTTGCTGGAACACTCTTATTTGAAGACGTTGAAGATTACAAAAAGATCAAGTACATTATGGTTAGGGCTAAAAGATTTTACTTTTTGAATCCATATGTAAGATTGGTTTTGTCACTAAAATTGACAAAGGGGGAGATTGTTAGAGCATTGCTCGGTTGAACCCACTGATATTGCTATCTCAAGTCAGTTGTCAAGTTTAGTTGACAAAAACACAATCCTTGATAAGTTTACTCTACAACCTCGGACTAGGATAGTTTTAGGTAGTCGAGACGAAGACCACTGAAGACGAAGACCGGAGCTTACTACTTGATAAATCATAAAGTCCTCGCTAAAGGTTATAAAGGTTTTTCCTTTCCATGTTTCGTATTTGCCATTTCTATCATACCAATAGTCTATGATGTTGTTTATAAGATATGAAGGTATTCTAGGATTCTTCGCCTTTGCATTTGTCACATCCGTGATAATACATATAGGTAGAGTATGTTGAATTGTCTCATGAAATGACCTCAACGGTGAACGCGTTCATGAACGCGTACATGTGTTGCTTATGGCATTCCTGAGAACGAGCGGGTCTGTATGAACGCGTACATACGAGTTCACTGATTTCTCCTGAACTCCAATTGACAGCTCTATGAACGCGTACATATAAGCCATGGAAAACTTCCAACTTTCATATCTTGAAGTTTTCGGTCTAGACATGATTAGTTCTCGGCCTCGTCATTACTTGGCCCATGGAATTCAACTACTTAATCCATGCGATGTTCAAACATGTTTTGGACCAGAAGTCGCAAACCTTCAATCAAGGTTGAGTCTTCTTTAACTATTGGCCTTGTTCAAAGTTGGAAGAAGATTAAGAACGGGTATTCAAGCTATGAACCTTTTAGATCCGGAACTTGCTTGAGCCCTACTCAAGGTTGCTTAACTTTTAAGCAAAGCCTCCCTTGATGATCACTATAAATAGATGGCCTTCTGAAAGATACAATCTCAATCATCTACACATCTGTGTATCCTTGCATAAAGTTTGGTCGTCATCTCGAAGTCCTTTTGGACTACGACTATTGAAAGACTTCACTTGAGGATCGTGAAGCACAAGTCGGAAGTAAAATTCATGATCTTGTATCTTGGGTCGACTGAATATTTTCAATCTTATCGCGACCAAGATTTGATAGAAACTTCGTAAGGTAGATCTTGTATCATAAACCCTAGAAGTTCCGTAACGCAGATTCACGAACTAGGTTTAATACTAAGTTCGTCTAGCGTTAGGAGGTAAAGTTGTTTAAGCTAGATCAATAAGCCCTATTCAACAAAACAGATTTCTATTAACCTTGACTTTAAGTCTAAAGGAAATCACAATCGTATTCTCGTCTAATCACTTGGATACTTTTAGGCGTCCTGTTAGAGGCAGGGCGCTAGTCTTCACGACGGGAAGTGGAGCAACTCCTAGGCCTGTAAAGGACGTCAGCTAGGGGAATCAAGTAAGTAGGTTTTTGCGGGAGCCAAGAGACGTAGGAGCACATTGGTAGTTGAATAGCTTGTAGGGATAATTCAGTCTCGATACATTCTAGTCTGAAGTCTGAGAGTATGCTAGCGTCTGGATTCGATTAATACTGAGGGTGTTCACATCTGGACGAGGTCCCGGGGTTTTTCTGCTAGGTTTGCAGTTTCCTCGTTAACAAAATTCTGGTGTCTTGCATTACTTTTCCCTTCCGCATTATATTGTCTATATAATTGAAGTAATTGCAATTTTGTTGATTCATAACCTTTGAGTGAATCCATCTCTGTTGAGATTTACAAGAACCACGTTCTTGTTAGGGTTCAGTTCTCTGAACTATACTCAGGTTGTTGTTTGAATATTGATTTGTGAGATCGTTCAAACAACCATAATCAACTAGGTTCACGAAATTTAAAAGTTGGTGGTGTATCTCGGTATCACCTCCTTTTCAGAAAGTACCGTGTATGATTCTCCGAGTAATAGCAAAATGTTGATCCTCCTGAATTCTCGATTCCAATGTAGATAGTCACGTTAATGATATCCAAGAATTCACATCAAACATCAAAAGAATAACCTATTGAATATTTGATCATGTAGTATATATATATACGAAGATCTAATCAAGTAAAATATTGATCAGAAATCATGTGTCAACTAGCTAGAGCGACAAACCATATTTCTGACGATAACTCAAACCAACTTAGTTGTACATTGAAGGTGAAAAAATTCAAACTTCAAACTGAGAATATCAAACTCATTAAATCGTTGAAGCACAAATCAAAATGACAGAGCTTGAACTTAGATATACGCATTCTGAGATAACCAATATTTAGGTTCCGAAATCCACAATCTGTTTGGCAGAAACCAAAGTTAGGTTTCGGATCCTAAAGTTCATATATGACTATCTAGCGAAATCAAATTAAAATTTCAAACTTTAGATTTTGTTTTAACAAAACGTTGGTTAAGGTTTCGAAACAAGAAACACATATTATTTTGTAACAAATGTTTGGTGTCGAACATGAGAGTCCATGTGGTCAAAGGACGTTTCAGCATCACACCTTTTTGTCCTTGACGCACAGGCTATATTTCCCGGTTCACATAAACCTTTAGGAAACCCCGGAGTTTTTATTATAGACCTTTTAGAACTCACATGGTTAAGACTCATTGGTCTCGATTCTCAAGTCATTGTTAGCCAGCAAACATAGTTTTGAATCAAGTTTTCTCATTGATCAAAACTTAGAATTATGTTTCGGACCCAATAGCTTATGGACATAAAACCAGATTAAGGTTTCGAAATCAAAGTCAATTTTACCAAAACCTACATTGAGGTTTCGAACTCTGAAGTCCATAAGTTGAGATAACAGGAATATGGTTTCGAAATCTAAAAGTGCGATATGGCATTCTAGATGTTCATACATATATGATCAAATAAATGATTATGAACTTCAGTAATCAAAGTCAAACCATGATATAGTATTCGAACTCAGAAAAACAGTATATTGAGTCTACACAACATAAGTGTGAGCACGATCTCGATTACATTAGCACATACAAGTACGTACCAATCAATCCGACAAAGTCAGACATGGCAAGTCGAGACACAATATTGTGATGGATTAAATCTCGTATACTACAGAGACAACATCACAACTGATATTATCCAACTCGCAGGTTTTAGGAAAAACCTTAAATCACTTAGAGACGGAGAAGAATATAAAGCTCTAAGCAATATGGAACGTCATAACTACAACAAAAATACCGCAAGCGATATCGTGGAGTTATATTTTAAGACACACTGATCACAAGTGATCAAGTCATAACGTAAAGCTCAAACATTAAGTTATGTTTCTGTCTTTTGTAGCACAAGTGTAAAAGATAATGGAATCGCGTTATTTAGATTCACTAACCTCTTGAATGCGAAGCTGAATATCTTCGTTTGCTCCTCGATCTTCTTCGACTCTTCATGTAGTGATTCTAAATCCTACCAAAATCTTCCACAACCTAAATCTAACTTAATGAAGTCTTTACCTAACGTGTGTTTCAAGGGGTCGAGTTTTGATCACTAAATTTGACAACTGAGCTTGACATACCAACACTTAGTGAGGTTGACCGAGCCATGCTCTAACACTGCTGGATTGCAGTTTCCTCGTTAACAAAATATTTTGTGTGTGTTGATTTACACTTTCGCAAGTTTAATATTGTTAAAATCATTTATCTTAAGTAATTGACAAACTCCTATACAAGGTGCTTATAACAGGATTTGGTGGTGTACTCGGTACCCTCGCCTTTTCAACTTCGAAATACGTTTCCTGAGATAACCATATTTAGGTTTCGAACTCTTCATCTTGTTCAGCAGAAACCAAAGATAGGTTTCGGATTCTAGAGTTCATATTGAAAATACGAGGGTACCAAGTACACCACCAATCTTTTATTTTAGTCCACCTATAAGTCAAACCTTGAACGGTTCATGTATTCAAGAACTCATGAACAAGATCTTCTTCAGATCTGATTGATTCACACAAGGGAGTCAATACAAGAATCTGAAAGGCTATGTCAACAACCAAGTACGATACTTTAATTATAAATGATAAATCAAATATAATGCGTTAATAAAGTAAAGTACACACAAGATTTTTGTTAACGAGGAAATTACAAACTCGTAGAAAAACCTCGGGACCTCGTCCAGTTTGAATACTCTTAAGAAATAAGCCGCCAACACACTTACTCTCAGACTTCGGACTAGCTGGTGCAGACAATATGACCCTAATACGACTATTAGTCACAAAGATTTCCCCTAAGTATTCCTACGCCTCCAACCACATCAAGGTGGTCATGCACATGTACTCCCTTACACAAACAGACGTCATTTACTGTCTTACGCAAGAGTTGCCTCACAGCCCATCGCGAGGACTATCGCT
>JAJJMA010180873.1:0-11438 GCA_023529015.1 Papaver nudicaule
AGGCCGCACAAACAAAATCAAGTTGTGTCAGGGTGAACAATTTCTTGTTCACCTTTGGTGGTCAAAACAGGATCTCCAGCATCACTGGGTTTTTCACAAGAAGTAGCCTTCGGCTTAGAGTTCTTTGCCTTACTCTTTTTCCTGTTTTTCATCAGTAACCCAAGCATCTCATGATGTGATAGCATCATACCAAGCATTTTTTGGTTTTCATGAATTCTCTTTGGGTGGCCTCACTAGGGTGATCATTCCCTTTGACATTTATTGGTCTACTGATATTCTTTGGTATCCACTTTTGAGTGGTCTTAGGAGCAATAGGATCTTTCTTCCCATCTTTCTCAACAAGATTACTTGAGAGAGAATTGGATTGACCATTCTTTTGCAAGTTGGTCGATCTCCAATTGGGAACATCAGATCTGGTCTTCGTATTTACAAAGTGTTCCTTTCTATGACGATTATGAGAGAACTTTGTAGAGCGTTTATAGGCAGAACTCAGTTTATCATGATACTGATTTTTATGCCTAAAGGATGGACGTTCACTATTAGAGCATTGCTCGGTTGAACCCACTGATGTTGCTATCTCAAGTCAGTTGTCAAGTTTATGAGATAAAAACACAATCCTTGATAAGTTTACTCTACAACTCGGACTAGGATAGATCTAGGTAATCGAGACGAAGACTGATGAAGACGAAGACCGAAGCTTACTACTTGATAAATCATAACGTCCTCGCTGAAGGTTAGAAAGGTATTCCCTTTCCGTATCGTTTATACCATTTCTATCATACCAATAGTTTATGATGTTGTTTATATGATCCGAAGGTATTCTAGGATTTCCGCCTTTGCATTTGTCACTCTTGTGATAATTTGTATAGGTAGAGTATGTTGAGTTGTCTCTTGAAACAACCCCAAACGGTGAACGCGTACGTGTACATATGCCACCTTTGGGATTTCAGAGAACGGGCTAAGTCTGTATGAACGCATTCATGAACGCGTACATACAAGTTCAAGGATTCTCCTGACTTCTCCTGAACTCTAAGGACTGCTCTGTGTACGCGTTCATGAATGCGTTCACATAAGCCATGCGAAAACATCCAACTTCCATATCTTGAAGTTTTCGGTCTAGACATAATTAGTTCTCGGACTAGTCGTGTCTTGGCCCATGAAATTCAATAACTTAATCCAAGCGATGTTCAAACTAAGTATTTGGACCAGAAGTCGCAAAGCGATGTCCAAGCAAGCATTGGACCAGAAGTCGCGAACCTTCGAACAAGGTTGAGTCTTCTGTAACTTTTGGCTTAGTCCAAAGTTCATAGAAAATTAAGAATGGGTATTCAAGCTATGGACTTTCCTAGTTCCGGAACTTGCTTGAGCCCTACTCAAGGTTGCTTAAACTTTAAGCAAAGCCTCCCTTGGTGATCACTATAAATAGACGATCTTCTGCAAGATACAATCTCAATCCTCTACACATCTGTGTATCCTTGCATAAAGGTTGGTCGTCATCTCGAAGTCCTTTTAGGACTACGACTATTGAAAATACTTCACTT
This sequence comes from Papaver nudicaule, assembly GCA_023529015.1. NCBI lineage: Eukaryota > Viridiplantae > Streptophyta > Magnoliopsida > Ranunculales > Papaveraceae > Papaver > Papaver nudicaule. The sequence goes on from JAJJMA010180873.1 coordinate 1,542, forward strand.
GAAGATCGTGAAGCACATGTCAGAAGTAAAATTCCATCATGTATCTTGGGTCGATTGAATTCTTTCAATATTATTACGACCAAGATTTGATAGAAACTTCGTAAGGTAGATCTTGTATCGTAAACCCTAGAAGTCCCAAACGCAAATCACGAACTAGGTTTCATACTAAGTTCGTCTCGCGTTTTGAGGTAAAGTTGTTTAGGCTAGATCAATAAGCCCTATTTAACATATCGATTTCCATTAACCTTGACTTTAAGTCTAAAGGAAATCACAATCGTATTCTCGTTTAAATACTTGTATACTTTTAGGCGTCCTTTTAGAGGCAGGGTGGCGCTAGTCTTCACGAAGGGAAGTGGAGCAACTCCTAGGCCTGTAAAGAACGTCAGCTAGGGGAATCAAGTACGTAGGCTACTGCGGGAGCCAAGAGACGTAGGAGCATATTGGTAACTGAATTGCTTGTAGGGTGAATTCAGTCTCGATATAGTCCAGTCCGAATTCTGATAGTAGGCTAGCGTCTGTATACCGTTCATACTAAGGGTGTTCACATCTGGACGAGGTCCCGGGGTTTTTTCTGCTAGGTTTGCAGTTTCCTCGTTAACAAAATTCTGGTGTCTTGCATTACTTTTCCCTTCCGCATTATATTGTCTCTGATCTATATAATAAAATTAATTGCAATTTTGTTGATTCATAACCTTTGAGTGAATCCATCTATGTTGAGATCTACAAGAACTACGTTCTTGTTAGGGTTCGGTTCTCTGAACGATACTCAGGTTGTTGTTTGAATATTGATTTGTGAGATCGTTCAAACAACCATAATCAACTAGGTTCACGAAAACAAAAAGTTGGTGGTGTATCTCGGTATCCCCGCTTTTTCATTCACAACCTGCATTAAGATGATTAGCCTTGTTGTTCGATCTAGGTTTGATCTCCAACACACTTGCGTCATTACAAATGTTGGTTTTTTCGTTCCTTTTACGGAATCTGCATCTTCTTTCCAAGTGACCTTTATTACCACAATAAAAGCAACGTTTAGTAACAAAAGGAGTTGAGTGCTCATTGTTACCTGGATATTTTCGAGCTTGAAAGGCTTTGCTCTTTTTATCCTTGATTTTTGGTAGAGGTATTTCACTTTGGAAATTATAGTAGCCTTCGGTTGAGAAGAATCTTTAGCCTTGAAAATTTTCACCTATTTGTTAATACTTGGAGCGTCTATTCCTTTATAGCCCAATCCTCGTGTGTCATGATGATTTTTACTTGCTCCTAACATCAAGGTTAATTTGTCCGAGCTATTGTTGAACTTGTTCAAGTTATCTTTCAAACTCAAGTTCTCTTCTTCCATCCTTTTGATCTTTTCACAAGCATTAACTAGATCATTCATAGATGAATCGCCATTCTTTAGATTATCTAGTCTAGCTTGAAGAAGTATTTCTCAATCACGACCTTCAGAAATTAACAATTTGAGACTACGAATTTCTTCGTTGTGATCGGTTGTACCATTAGTTTCAAGTTCCTTTTGCAAGGTAACAATTTGACTACGAAGTCTGTCACATTCAACCTCTTTGCAGAACAAGGACCTCTGAGCTTCTGAAAGTTTCAGATAGCATTCTTTTATAAGGTTATTCGTAACAGTATCTTCATGGTATACCACTTCTTCATCAGAATCAGAACATGTGTCCTGATCAGAGTTCCCAGCAGCATAAGCTACATTATTTGTCTTACACTCTTGATCGACATTTGACATATCATCAATAATTGGAATGTAAGCTGGATTCTCTTTTGCATCTTTGGTAGGGCATTCAGAGGATTTATGCCCAAAACCAAGACACTTGAAGCACTGAACATTATCATCAACACAATTGAGTGTCTCCAGAGAGGAAGATGATGTATGTCAGGATAAATCCTTTTTCCGTTTTTTAAGACGGTGAGAAGAGTTATCCAATGTTTTATTCGTGATTCACTAGGTTTAGATGTACTAGTACGGTTCACGAACCGTAGGGCAATACCTATCTCTTTTCTCAAGAGATTTCTGACATGTTGTGTGATTAAGGACATAGTAGAGCTTAACTCCTTTTCGAAACGATCATCACATATATTAACATGGGAAGTGTTGATTTTGTCAGAAGAGGTACTGGGAGGACTAACGGCTTTAAAAGCAATTGATCTATTTCACTCACGATCAAAGACTTTAAGTTTACTAACAAGGTCACTTCTTGTTATGTGAAGCCGTGTACTTCTTGGATGGCATGTTTCTTTGATTCGTATCTTGAGGGTAATGACCTCAGAATTTTGCTCACAATGTCTCTTTCCGAAATAGTTTTTCCTAAAGTGTGACAGGCATTCACTATCTCAGACAATTTGTAATTAAATTCTTCGAAGGTATCATCCTCAAGCATTCAAAGGTTCTCCCAGTCAGACATGAGGTTCTGAAGTCTAGCTTCTTTCTCTGCTGAATTCCCTTCGACACAGTCCTTAATCTATCCCAAGCCTCCTAAGAGGTTTCACATGTGGCCACATGATGGAAAAGATTAGGTGTTACTGCATGAATGATAGCATTTAGCCCATCATAGTTTTGCTTGGCAGCTTGACTTTCCACGTCAGTATAATCGCCAATGTCTTTGGGGACAGACTCACCTTCTACCAGGATAGTTGAAGGTGTGTATCCCTTTTCGACATAGACCCAGGTTTTGAAAGCCCGAGCTTGCAAAAACGATCTCATAGCATTTTTCCACCATACGTAATTTGTGCCATCAAACTTTGGTGGTACGTTACAAGCTCTTACGCTTTGTTGCATAAATCAAAAGCCGCGATAAACACAGACAGTTACGTCTTTTATGTGTTCACCGGCTCTAATACCAAGTGAAATACCTCTACCACAAGTTAAGGATAAAAAGAGAAAAGCCTTTCAAGCTCGACAACATCCAGGTAACAATGAGCATTCCACTCCTTTTGTTACTAAACGTTGCTTTTATTGTGGTAATAAAGGTCACTTGGAAAGAAGATGCAGATTCCGTAAAAGGAACGAAAAAGCCAACATTTGTAATGATGCAAGTGTGTTGGAGATCAAACCTAGATCGAACAACAAGGCTAATCATCTTAATGCAGGTTGTGAACGTCCAACCTTTAGGCATAAAAATCAATATTATGATAAACCGAGTTTTGCCTATAAACGCTCTACAAAGTTCTCTCCTAATCACCATATAAAGGAACACTTTGTAAATGCGAAGACTAGATCTGATGTTCCCAATTGGAGATCGACTAACTTGCAAAAGAATAGTCAATCCAATCTTCTCTCAGGAAACCATGTTGAGAAAGATGGGAATAAAGATCATATTTCTCCTAAAACCACTCACAAGTGGATGCCAAAGAATATTGGTGGAGCAATAAGTGCCAAATGGAACCATTATCCTAGAAAGGCAACCCGAAGAGAAATCATGGAAAAGATGTGGTTGATTTACAAAGAAAACCTTCAAATAATGCAATCACTTCATGAGATGCTTGGGTTACTGGTGAAAAACAAGAACAAGGGGAAAGACAAAACATTCTGAGCCGAAATCTACTTGTGGTGAAAAACCCACTGATGTAGGAGATCTTGTTTTAACCACCAGTGGTGACCAAGACACTGTTCACCCCAACATAACTTGATTGTGTTGTGCACCCTCACCAAGTAAGCCCTCACCAAGTAAGCCCTTGTTATAAGCGGTGAGGAAAACACGATAATCAGGGCTTCATACATGACTTTATTCGTTGCCTTTGTGATGATTTAAAGTTATGTAAAACTTCAAAAGTTATATTTTTTCTCACGATTAAGAAACTTTTGATTATATGGTTTTTAGGGTTTACACAAACTCGAAATCATATACTCTTTTCCCAAAAATCTGGCTAAGGAAAAGAGATTATAAACAAAGGAAAACTGGATACATTAAATTGTCTATCCAAGTTAGGCTTTGTATGTTGTTCTTTACTGGATACATGGGGGAGAGTTCTTAACTGAGCTTGCGCTTAATAACAAATCTTTTTGGGGAGCGTGGATGTGGAATATTAGGAAAAAAGTGTGTCTATATTTCTCCAAAGATGAATCGACTTAGAAATCTTCGTTCTGATTTCTTAGTCATGTCATCTTAAACTGGTATGCGAGTACTTAACTTGACTTATTTTCATAGGTTTGAAACCCCAGTCTCAAACTACTTTGTCATATTTTTGTGACAAATAGGGGGAGAATACATATGGTTCTTGTTTTTGTGGCTCATAACCATAAGAGAGAACATCATGTGCTTACTTGCTGTACTTTTTTAAAGTATCATGTAAGGGGGAGTAATTAAGTTAAGAAGAAGCTTCGTATCAGGTATGAGTAGAATCACTTTAAAAGTTTTGATACATGGACTTTAAAGTTTGCTCAGATTCTTACTCTTTGCACAAACAACATGTGGGATTAGCATATTAACCCATGTAAGCATGAGCGTACCGTTGTGGTTCTTTGAGCTGGATATGTTGTAGGTGTTGTCTACGAATTCATCAACAAGAGTTAAACGAACACATCAAGACTCAAGGGAGAAGTTGAAGAATTCAAGAAATCAAGATATATCTAGTTAGTACTTAATTGTATATCTTTTGAATCCATATGTAAATTGGTTTTGTCACTAAAATTGACAAAGGGGAAGATTGTTAGGGCATTGTCCGGTCAAACCCACTAGCGTTGGTATGTCAAGCTAGTTGTCAGTTTTAGGTGTCAAAACTCGATCTTGATTTAGCCTACTAGAGTTTAGATTTCGGAATTGGGATATAGACAAAGTAGTAGAGACCTTGAAGACGAAGACTGTGAAGACAAAGAAGACATCAATTATTCTTCATCGACAAAAGGTTAGTATGAGTTATGACTTTTATGGAAATTCTTCTATTCTACTTATTCTATCTTTCGAAATAGTCGGCTATTTTAGTAGAGATACAAATAGCGATTGAGATCGTGTTCTTGTCTACATGACCATGTGTTATGTTGGTATTTGTTCCCATGAATACTAATATTACAAGAATGCATGAGATAGATTTGATACCATCTTTCCATAGCAATGGTTTGCTTGCAAATCACTTGTTGGATATGGGTGAATCTAAAGGAGTAATGATCTTGAGCAAGAGTCCACTGGATTATAGCTGAGCGGGTCTAACACGTCTAAGTACTGGCCCAACCCAGAACTTCCAGCGGATCCAGTTAATCCCTAATTCTTAGTAACGGCGGTTCACGAACCGGTTCGTGAACAGTGACTCCGGATTTTACTCCTGAGTTCCAAAACATCAATTTGTACACGTACATGTACGTGAACCTCAGATTCGATGTATTGGGTCGTAATTCGCAAGGGCGGTTCACGAACCGTCCAAGGTGAATATTCTCTGGAATTTTACACGGGTTAAACTCTGACTCCTTTATCTCTTAGTTGGACTTGGTTATCACGAATATATCTTCTTTGGTCCATCTAACGATTCTCAATGAGTCAATAAGATAAAGATTATCTCTGGTCAGTTGGATTTCTATCTTGAAGTGGTTAAGAGCTAATAAACCGCTTGGCAGATAAATGTTTAATGAATTCCAATTGAGATAAATCTGTGTTTATTTCGTTTGCAAGTTAGGGTTTACCAAACTTGTGGGACAAGTAACTAGTTGCTTTATTCCTAAGCAACCTATCTTATTGAGTGTTATAAATAGAGGGTTTCAGGACGAAAAACCACAAGCATACGTGAAGTGTCTCTGTGGAATTGATCGTAAACTCTTTTCACTTAGGTGAAAGCTTGTTGTGGTATTGTCATCCTCTATTAGGTAGCAGTTCCTCTGTGGGAATTACCTAACGACTATAAAGACTTCTCTTGAGAGTTGGGAAGCACAGGTAGGAGATTGGGACCTTAGTGGTTGAAATCGAATTAACCTATAACCTTGGTAACCTGATCACGTCCTTGTTTATTCTACGGTCCTTGTCTTCTGCAATAAGGCCATTCTAGAACTGCTAATAGGTCATTAAATTGCATTTGTAAAATTATTTACAATGTTTGACAGCTATATACGGACACCCCTTAGCAACCCAGGGTGCCTATTAGCATGTAGACTAGAAAATATACAATTAATTCTATTATCTACCTAAGACTGAAAAAAGATAAACAATTAGCTCCCAGTCTTGCATACTTGGGAAAGCATGACTAACTATATATTTGGCATATTAAATATGTAACATAAAATTTAGACTCTCCTAAGACCAAAGAGAAATCTTCATAATTTTCCAGCAAGATCAAAATCTGACTGATACGTTACACACAGGGTTGAAAGGAAGCAACGCACGGCTGCGGTCGGTGATGTAAGACCTAGTTAGCTCCAGTTGTATAAGTTTCTTAAGTGACTCTTTTCACAACTGAGGTAGAGACAAGTTGGGCATACTTTACTCGGTTTACTTGTCAGCCCCCGCTTGTAAGTAGATTTCCGTATGACCTGGAGCAATCCGAAGGAAGTCACTTTGTGTATGTCAAACTGATAAAGGGCAGTTCAAACATACAGTTGATAATTGAGGTTGCAAAGCCGGAATTATTGACACAAGCCTTTAACATCGGTTAAAGCAACTCCTAGGCCTGTAAAGGACGTCAACTAGGGGAATCAAATGCGTGACGATCTGTGGGGGATCTAGAGACGTAAGGAGTGCGACAATAGCCAGTTCACTTGGAGGGCTAGAATTTGTCTCTGTTACATCCCAGACCGAAGTCAGATAGTAGGCTAGTGTTTGTAGATAGTTTGTACTGTGCGGTGTTCAATCCTACAGCTCCATCCAACACTTCTAGCAAAAACCCCTTTTCCACAATCAGAATTAACGCTACCGCTGAAAAAGGGAAGAAAGTACCAAAAACGCTAACCATGGATGAGTTAGGCAAACGCCAAGACGATCTCGCAGAAGGCCAGAGCAAGATGTTTGATACTCAACTAGGCATCCTGGCTTGTATCGAAACCATGGATGCAAATCTATCGTCAATTCACCGGCCAAAGAGGCCCCCAAGACTGATGCTGCTGGCGTCAACTCCGTTGTGATTCATATCCGCGGCGACGAAACAATCCCTACTCAAATGGAACCTCGACAAAGGGAGGAGAGACAACCCAAATATGTCACTGCAGACGACTTGGATAGGCTTCTACAAAGTCGAGAAAGAGAAACAACACTACCTGTTCACCAACATCGACCACCATATCCATATGAAGTACAGAGGATCCCTCTTCCTATAGGAAATTTTTCTCCATCATTCTCACTATATGATGGAACTGGAAACGTCCGTTAACATGTTTCACGATTCCTGGAATCCTTAGGAGAGCACGAGTATAATCATGTCTTAAGGCTCAGAGAATTCTCGAAATCCCTTACCGGTAGAGTCTACATTTGGTACAACAACCTTCCCCAAGCAACATTGGGACGTGGAGCGAAATGGTGAACACGTTCTACCGCAACTATTTCTTTGTATCGGAACAGATAACACTGTCAGATCTAGGCAGAATGTTCCAGAGACCTATTGAACACCCAAATGATTACGTAAAGAGGTTCAGAATCCAAGCTCTTAACTGTCATGATCCAAACGTGACGGAACTACAACTGGTGGAGCTTTGCATCAACGGAATGATCCCCGTCTATCTAGCCCTCTTGGAAAACCTTCGCTTTCAAACATTATCCGAACTCCAAAAAGCTGCGAAGAGATCTTCTACAACCACACCTACACTACTAGAGAGAGCCAAACCCTTGAGAAGTGAAGAACCCCGTAACACTCGTGGTGACAGGAGGTTAATCAACAAGCAATACAACAACAGCTTACCATCCATGGGCGCCATCAGTGAAGGGGAAATAGGAAGAACCCTGCTACAGAGGTCACACACCCAAAACGTGCTAACCCAGCTCCAGGAACTCCAAACAATTAATGCGAATTAAGGCGGGCTACAACAACCGAAAATGCAGAGGCAAAAGGCCAGACAAGAAGTACTAGACTACCCGTTCCCCATGGAAGAAGTGCTAGAGTTGTTAAATACATGTATCCAAGATGGAGCAATTGAACTACCTCCAGTACGACAGCTTCCTACTGCTGACGAGGTAGCGAGTCCAAATTATTTTTGCTACCACCGAGTCACTACCCACTCCACCAGAGATTGTTTTAGTCTCAAAAGAATATAAGGAGTTGCACTTGGGGAACAAGGGTGTATATCAAGACCCCTTACCGGTCCGAGCATTCACCATTCCTGAAGAACCGGTGAATAAAAGAGAAGGAATAATATATCAGTTATGTGAAACCCTTTGCCTCTTGAAGCCCAACGCAGAGATATACTCACATCCCTGAACATGGTGGTGTCAGGACGACGCCTACCTTTCACAGAAGCTAGCAGGCAACCAACACCTAAGCAATATGAATGCAAGAAGAGAGGAGAAACCGACAGAAGAACAGGACTGAGTACTTCTCACAACCATCCACATCTACCATGCTGAGTTTCCGAAGACCTTAATCAATCCTGGACACCCTGTGAATATCATCTCGGTCAAAACCCTCAGAGCAACTAATATTTCTCGTCGTGAAGCCGTCCATGCTCCCACAATCATATAGGATCTGAATGTAATTGAGGTGCATACCTATGGACATATTACTCTACAAGTAGAAGTTGCTGCGGTCCAGACCGTTGCAGAATTCCACATTGTCAAGGAAGACATGAATAACGAGATGGTATTGGGACGTCCTTAGTTCTGCAACAACCAAGAGATACTTCACAACCTCTTGTCGATGCCTCGAGTGTTCGTGGAGGGACTTACGCAGGGATGAAGCACTGCTAAGGCAATGACGTTGTCATCAACCGAATCTAAGAAGGTGAACGAAGACTCTCTCAGCCATGAGAAAGGTATTTTACTTACCTCTCCTTTATATGATAATCCATATTCCCCAAGTCGCTGATGACTTGCTGCCGAGAAACCCTCGAGGGAAGAGAGGGTTGAGAAGGCTCCGATCGATGTAGGCACCGCCATCAATATTTTCATCAAAGCCCTTAAGGCTGCTGGGATTCTTCGTGGCAAGATATGCAGCACTACCCCAGCAAGTGGAGGTGATCCAGTACCATACGTTATACTACCTAAAGTATTGAGAGTCTTCCCACACTTCGAGGAATTCGTCAAATTGTGTATCCTGAAGCAGAACCTGGGAAAGTGCAGTCTCCTTTATACAGAGGTTTCGCAAAAAGGCAGAGGCAATCTTGTCAAATAATGTACCAGACGAGATACATGCTACAGAAGTACACGCAGTTCAGATTTAAAGTCTCTCCCTAAAGCATAGCCTTAGGGAACCCAACACTAGGTTTCCTGTTTTATTGTATTTGCATTCTCCAAAGCAACGCATCATGGCTTGCAGTACGTAGGATTTCCATTTTAATAGTTTAATTAAAAAAGTCTTTTATTTCAAAAATATCACAACCAAAAGAAATCCTTATTACGTTCTTGTCTATTCTTCTGCTAATAAGGCTATTCAAGAACTTATACGCAACTACGGGGTTTAAGGAAGCAACACAAGGCTGCACGACGTGTTGTAAGACCCAGTTAGCTCCAATTGTATAAATTTCTTAAGTGATTCTTTTTACAATCGAGGTAGAGATGAGGTTGGCATTGATTACTAGGTTTTCAGCGTAAGCCCAATCTTGTAAGTACATTTCCGTATGATCTAGAGCAATCCGAAGGAAGTCACTTTGTGTATGTCAAACTGATAGAGGAAAGTTCAAACATATAGTTGATAATTGAGGTTGCAAAGACGGAATTATTAACACAAGCCTTTAACGGCGGTTAAAGCAACTCCTAGGCCTGTAAAGGACGTCAGCTGGGGGAATCAAGTGCGTGACGATCTGGGGGGGGGGGGGGGGGG
>JAJJMA010180875.1:0-10551 GCA_023529015.1 Papaver nudicaule
AACTTGAACTAATCAAGTGTTGATTATGCTTAACTACTCCTTATTTTCACTACCACTACCAGCGCCACCACCACCACTACTACCAGCACTACCACCACCGTCGCCACCACCGCCGCCACCAGCACCACCACCACTCATTTAGTGTTTAACTTTGAATTAGTCAACAAGGTGTAAGTTTCTCTCCATGTTTTCACCGCCACCACCACTACTGCCGGCACCATCTCCACCACCACCCGCGCTACCACCACCAACGTTGTAAATCCCTAGGTAATAAGTTATAACATGTATATTACTCCATCTATGCGGATGAGGTACTCATAATGAATAAAACTCATCCTTTATATCATGTTTCCATTGCTTGTATGGGTTAGAATCATTGAATTTGGCTAGTTTTTTTTTCTCTTCAGTGTTTTTTTAAGGTTTGCTTTTCATGTGAAGTTGAGGCGTAAAACTTATTTACGTCATGCTTTTCTCCATCGACCTAGGCGTAATTTTTTTTACGCCTTGGTACCAAGCCGTAAAACATGCCCTAATTTTTCCCTAGAATGTTTACGCCTTGGAAACCAAAGCGTAAAAAAAAGTGGAGTTTGCTCACAAAAAATTGAGGCGTAAATTGACAAACCAAACCGTAAAAAATGAAAAATAGGCGTAAAATTTGAAAAAAAAAAACGAAGCGTAAAAATTTTAGAATTCAATTTTTTTGCTGAGTTAAATTTACGCCTTAGATTGAATACTCTAAACAAGACGTAAAAAAAAATACGCCTTGATGAATTACGACGTAAAAAAATTTACGCCTCTTTGTATATGATGAATTACGACGTAAACAAATTACGTTTCACTGTATATGATGAATTACGACGTAAAAATCCATCAATTCATATTCATCAAAATTCACAGATAAATTCAATTCCAGTTCAATTCATATATACAGAATTTGAGAAATTCTAATGGCGTTAGCAGTTTCTTCTTCAGCTTCTTTCAGTACTTATTCTTTTTCTTCCCGTTCTCCTTCTCAAGAACAACTAATCAAAGGTTCATTTCCTTACTCTATGTTTCTTCTTCAGCTTCTTTCAGTTTTATTTGTTTTCAATTTCATCAAATTCAGATCGATTTTAGTCTAATACTTGTTTTTGTTTTTGTATTTGTGTGTAATAGAGGATTTTAGTCTAATACAAATTGGTTCATATAAACCGTCTAATAGAGGATTAAATCCACCGATTAATATAATATCATCGTCATCTCGAAGAAGAAGTTTATAGTGAAACCAGTATTTGCTGAACAAAAGAGGAATGCTTCCATTGTTGTGGATCTGCTCCTAGCTGGGAATTTTGAGTTTGGTGGCGGTGGCGGCGGATGCCCTGAAAATTTACGTCCAGAATTTCGTATGAAATTGGGACGTAAATACAAAGAAATATACAGTAGTGGTGGTGGCGGCGGCTGTGATTATCGGTGGTAGTGATGGTGGTGGTGGCGGCGCTGGTGTTGGTAGTGGTGGTGAAGATAAACTGTATATATATTAAACACTGTAAATTACATGGAAGGGCTTATACTACAACACTAAATCTTCTTCAAGATCTTCTTCTCAGATGGGGATAATCAGGAGCAATTTTCGAAGCCTAAACATCATTATATCCTAGTCTGTTTCCTATGCAATTCCTTAGGCTGGTATTGTCGATTTCGCGTGCTAGCTAGGTTTCTTATTAGACTTCCTTTCTATAACCCTATTATCCATCTCTGCTTCTTCCCATTGTGTACACTTGTTGGTTGCCGTCTGAATTATGTCTCCTTTTTAGATCTTCTCATATCACTCCTTCACTAGTGGAAAATGGCCGGACTGAGACACTGCACTAAGACACTTAGTACATGTCATTGTGAGAGCAACACATCATAAGTGTCTCTGGGCAGGTGGAACAGTAAAATTATTAAACGATACTTACTGATGTGTTGGTGACTAGGGTCAAAGTGCCTTTGTCGCGTTGACCACACTGAGACACTTATGAAGTAACGTTTCCTTGGTCAGATTCTCAGATAATTATTTGAACGGATGAGATGAAGCAAAGGATTTCGTTAGCATCGAGGGTTTCCTGATTAAAAATTAAAAACCTTCGCCAGTTACACAATTCCTCTTCAGTTTCCTTTTTGTATCTCAATCTTTCTCCGTCTCCTCTTCCTTCCCTCGCTCTAAATCATTAAATCAAACGCCAGTTACACAAACTCTAAATCTACCTTGTTTTTCTGAACTCAAAAACTATCGAACCCCCAATCACTCATTCTATCATAACTATCGAAACCTAGGGATTTACAGGTATATACTTTTCTTGATTTTTTTTTTCTTAATCTTGTTTCCACACTATTGAGTAGTTCTTTGATTTTTAGGTTTTCCAGAATAAATTATAAATGACTAATGAGTTTCATTTTATTTTTTTGGTTGCTCAGATCTGAGTAGATTTAGGGGCTAGATCTGAAAGAGTATGATGGGGAGAATTCTAATGGGAGGTTGGATTGAAATCGTAGTGCTCTTGCAACATTTAGGAGATGTGAGTGTTTTCTCTCAACTACACTGTTTTGTTGTGGAGTTGAGACATAGCTTTTCTGGTGTAGAACCCCATTTTGAGCAAACCATGTTCGATCTCTCAATCCAAACATTTTTCTTTGAATCTTGATTTCTTCGTGTTTTTTTTTTAATTCAGATTTAGTTGTTTGTTTTGTGTAGACGTTTAAGCGAAGGAATGGTGGTCGTGGTCATGTGAACTTCATCCGTTGTTCCAACTGTGGAAAGTGTTGCCTTAAGGTAATCAATTGGCCGATTTTATTTTCTATGTTTTTTTTTTTTTTTGAAGATCTGATTTGAATATAGATTCTGAATTTGTTATTGTGGTGTGTTGGTATTACTGATTTGCTATTATAAGTGGGTCTGTTGTAAGTGAGTCTGTTAGGTGAAGAATAATAATGGGGAAGTGGCCTCACTTGAACAAGCCGAGAGTAAAAATGGCCTTTGAACACTAATGAATCATGTCCAGCCAGTGCTTTGGTAACCATTTAGGTGGCTGATGGATTTTGGTTTAGTGGCAATTGTACTCGAATTAAAGAAGAAAACAGATGCACAAGTTTTTGTTTATAATCGCATATGCTTTATGCTTACCTTTGAATTGACTCTTTTACAGCAAGTGCCATTTCTGATTCCCATATGTGTACTTATCTCAGGGTGGTGAATCATATGGGAGTCTTACCTACGAAACTTATGTGGAAGTTTGAACTTCTCCACGAGGGTGACATCTATTCTCTTAATCCGTTTAACATTGCCTCTGCAGTACTCAAATTGCACTCCACAAAGGATGACCACCAGACTATTTTCAAATTATATACCAAGATAAACCCTTTGCCTGCAACTTAATTGGAAGTCACCTGTCGGGAGTTCCTTTTTATTGATTTTAGGTTCTGCTGCAATCAACCCTCAATAACACTTAATTGGTGGTTTGTTTTGTTTGCATTTTTGTTCAGTCTCAATTTTGTAGCACATTTTGAGGAAAAAAAATCAACCCGAGTATTAAGGTAAAGTGAACAATCTGCTAATGAAATCATCTATGTTCTAATTATTGGTGTCTTGGCCCTATGGAGATACAATGATTCGTTGGGTTTGTGTGGAGATGCAATGTGTGTTGCAATATAATTTTAACTTGCTCTGCAAATTGGTTTATTCTCTTATTTCCAAGTCTGAGTGATATGATAACTTCTGATTTATTTTGGCAGTGACTAAATACAACCCACTCTTTAAATAAATACAACCCTAACTAAATACCACCCTCTTAAATATTAAATTAGCTAATTACAACCCTATTTAATTTTGAAAATATTGTTATATACAACCTATACCATTTGACCGATTTAATTATGGAAGGTGAAATATTTAGCAAATATTTAGTTTCCTGAAAACTCTCCAAATCTAATCTCTTCTCTTCCTCATCCTAAAAAAAAATAAAAATCTAAGAATCTGAAACATAATCAAACCCACTTCAGCTTATCCTCTCTTCTCCCTTGCCGAGTTCAACATTTTGAACAAATCCATTGATAAGCGATCAATCGATACTGATATGGCCATGTCCAAAAATCCCAAATATAAATTAGTGCCTAAACCTATTTGATTCGGTATCTTACTATGGATTATGTGATATTTAGATTCTTAGTATTCTGTTCTAATCAGTTAATGGTGTAAACCCTCCGTCTATGAATAATCTTTACCAATTAATATATTTTTTTTTGAGATCCATCGTACTATTCGTCGTTACCCCAAATGAAAGAACCATCAGTAGAACAACAACATGGAAATCTTGTTCTGGTCGGTCGAGCATCAATGGTCGAAAAAATATTACTACTACAGTAATAATTTTTCATAAAATTTTCAAAAGAGAAAAACTCAATTTAATACTACTATGTTTCAATTCTATTTATTTCAGGTTTAATGATATGGGTAGTTATTTTTGGTTAATGAATATTAGGGTTTGACTAAAATGATTTGGATTGTATTTATTTATTTTTAGAATTTAGAAAATGAAAGTTATTAAAGTAAAATGTAGATTGTATTTTGACAAAGTGTGGGTTGTATTTAGTCACTGCCTTTATTTTTTGCAGGTAGATTTGGGGAAAGAGGAGGAGTTAGATGCATTGAATATGAGAATTAAGGTAAAGTTTCTCATTTATGCAACCTTCTTTGGTTAGTTGTTGCTGACTTTGGAAAATATGTTGCAGGGTATTAATAGCATGACACGGATCAAACAAGCTAACTTTGGAGCTGGCGACAAGGACTTTTGTTCTCGGTGTGGGAGGATATGATCTGGATAGGTCAGCTACTATGTTACATCTAGCATATGTTCTTCTCATTTGTATAGAGTCTGTAGACTAATACATGCTTCTCCTGATATTTGGTTACATTTCCTAACATTTGAACCTTTTGCTTATGGCCTTTTGCAGAGTTGAATCTGAAGTTCAGGTAGTTAAAGCTGAGTGCTCAAGTCATCAGCATTGCAAAATTGAATTTGGCACCCCAGGTTTCATGTTCACTTGCAGATTCATGGATGCAAAGAGTATTATAAACCTAGCCTGCATTCCCTTTTTATATAAGTTGCAGACTGTAGTAGCCAATGGAGATTTTTTCTATATGCCTTGTCTCTTTTCTTTCATTTTATTGTTAATTTCAGTTGGTAATTTGTTTGCAGGTTAAAGCTAGAGTTAAGTAGCAATGAAAAATTCAAGAATGTAAATCCACACATCTTACGTACAGCAAAGACAATCAAGAATGGGAACAGTATAAAGAATAGTGTTTTAAATGGATTTACATTGGTCTATATATAGTATGTCCAGAGAGATACTTCTCCACTTGAATTCACTAGCTTTCATGTTTTTTGTTCATTGAAGCTGGATTTTTATGATGTCTCTGTTTTCGCTGTTTTTAGGTAAACCCGATAGTTGTTAATAGCAAATACTGCTACTAGTATTCAGTGCCACTGAAATTTAAATCATTGAATGTTTCTGTTTTCCTGCAGAAACACCAAAGCTACAGATGAATTCAAAAATGTAAACACAATCAAGAATGAAGAACAAGTATAGAAAATAGTGTTTCAAATGGACTTACATTGGTCAGTATTTTTCAAGTTTTTGTGAAGTTTTGTAAAAGAAACTGTGTTCAAGTATGATCATAGTGTTGAAGTTTTTGTAACTTGGAATAATTTTGGTCTAATTGTAAATTGAAACCAATTTTAAATATGGTGTTGTTCTGGTTTCGAAAGGATTCCGTTTCAAATTTTGTGTTTTTTTATTCTGGTTTTGGTTTTAATTTTTGATTCAGCTCAGCTGGCTGAGAATCTGATTCTATATATTTTTTTTTATATTTTTAAATCTGAGACGCTTACACGTGTGTCTGGGATCTAATAATAATAAATTATAAAAACCTGTACAACGACATTTACTATGTGTCGCGCTCTGAGGCACATCATAAATGTCTCAGTCTGAAATTTATACAGCGGCACTTACAAGTGCCCTACCAACTGAGGCGGACTTTCTGAGGCACTTCGTCCGACACTAGTAAGTGCCTCAGTTAGCCTCACAACGACACTTATGTTGTTTCTTGGGGCTGTTTTATAAGCTGGGCTCAATGGATTTACTTTACACAACATCGAGAAACTAGTAATCATTGCTCTAACCCAAATACTTTAGATGATTACAAAGTAAAAGATCTCACATATTTAATACCTACGGCTAGTTCTGGTTTTGGCAACGCTTCTCACAATACACCTTTCTTCTAATCTCTTTATGCAGAATCTCCCCTTTTTAGCTGATTGGGATAGTTGCAATCTTAATCTTCCTTTATACTGATATCTTCCTTTTACACTTTGTACTCATAAAGACTTTAACCTTGTTTGCTCAATGAATCCCCAACAGAATCCAACTGACACTTTGGATATCCCTGTAATAGCAGTTAAAGTTTCAAGTTCATGAAAGGTCGGTTGATTGAGCATTTACATGGATACCAACAACCTATACAATCGAATGCTTATAGGATAGGGAGACTTCAGGATCTTCAACGAGTTCGTCAAGCTGCTGCTTCATTATCGACACAACCTGCTTCTCAGTATAACTCACTTTCACAATTCTTGAATCGGTCTGAGTCAACTTCTTCTGTTTCAGTTACTAGGGGCACACAAATATTATACATCCTGACCCCATGCATGGTGGGACCATCAAGCAGAAACGTGACAGAACAAAGATCTTTTGTTTCTGTTATCCCTGACACCTCTGATTTGTCGGATTCAGTTACCGACAACCTGACACGTGTATCCATCTTAGAGAAGCAAACAATGGACGGCTCAGATACACAAACTCAGACACCGGGTACGGGAATTCCAGCTACTAACCCAGATCCAAATCCTGAACCCAGTTCAGATCTAAATCCTGAACCACAACTTATGCCAAATTTTTTTAATGGGCTTCTACATGGGTACCCAGTTCATATCTCCAAGGGAAAAGGAAAAGCCCATAATGAAACTAATACTTCTGGTTCTGGTTCTGATGATATTCCGGATATGATTCATCGTGGTGAATACCCCTTATCAAATATCTCAACATTTGCTTTGCTGCTGATGTCGCTAGATACATCTAGCAACGCCAGGGATTCGTACGTCTGGATATTTCAATGATTAATGGCATGCCTTCAGTCTCTGTTTATCACAGACATGGTAAACAACCAGAGAAAACCTATACAAGAAGAAACATCTACTCAGCTGAGGGGTTTCCAGCTTCGACACCGGACTTTGCTGCTTAACCTCTGGCTGCAAAAGTGAGAAAAGTACGCACTTTGTCAGAGTTATTATCTAAATCAAACCTATCACCAAATCGTGTACTTCAGCCTCAACTGGAAATCCCAACATTCAGAGCCAGAAAGGGACATGAACAAGATATGCACCTTCAAAGATAGTGGTTTGATTTTGAAGAACTTGTTGAACCAATGCCTGCTGTTCACCCTTTTGAGTGGCGTATTGAGTCTCCTCGTACTAACACAGTTCCTACAACCTATAACTTCCCTATTTTGAGATCTCAAGATGTTTTGGCTTCGGATGCACCAACTACTTCCAATGCACAACCAAACCCGGCTTGGCAGTTTAGCATTGACGAAGTGGATGTTGCAGAGGCTTTGGTGAATGATTTGCGAGTGCCTAAAGAAGGGCACTCGCCACCTAAATGAGTGGATCAATAAACTGCCTTCATGTGGATAAGCAGCGTACGAAGGCAGTTTTTCTTTCTGCTTACAATGGTTTTATTACGGTCTGGAGGTCCGGTTGAGTGGTAAATATCTCCTTATCAGCTTTTCAGGTTCTTTGCTTTGGTTGGTTTGGTTCAACGGTTTGTTGCGTATCCTCTGTCCGTCTAAAATCGGTTTATCCCATGAGTCTACTACGGTGTTTACAAAATCTCTGCTTGGCTCCCAAGATTTGGTATTTTGTATATGGATTCAGTTTTTTGGGTTACCCTTTGGGTGAGAACGTACTGATCTTAGGGATTAGTCGTTTCGTCTATTTAGACCATTCCTGTGGATGGTCAACTAGCCTTGTTTTACTAAAGATGGTTGTACACAATTGGATTTGCTCTTCTATACCAAAACTTGGACTATGGTGCTGCTTCTGTTTCATCGAATCACGAATTCTACCCTTGACACTACTTACGCCTTATATGAGCGTACCATGTTGGTTACCTGGTTTTTTGGGTTTTATCTTTTATATTTCATGGTATCCAATTTTTTTGGCTTGTAACACTCTTATATGATCAATAAAGCAAACCGTCTTTCAAAAAATATGTTACTCATAGTTTGATTTGAGGTTGTCATATTATATACCTTAGTCTTTGAATTGATTTTGAATCAACGGCAGGTACATGGTGTGTTAGGCTCTATCTTACGTTGACAACATGTTTTCTCACGTCCGGATTTGCACTAGTAATTAGTTAATTACTCCATGTTAGTTCATGCTAGACATGTTGGTCATTTACCTTGAGCTTTCAGACTTCGTACCGATTGTTAAGCCTCCTTGCAGGTATTCAAGAATGCTTGTTTGGTATTTCCAGAATTAACAAAACTAACTAGTATAGTAGCCTGTTACTAGACTGGTTCTGCTGCTCTTTGCTTTGTTCACTAGTGTGGCACAAGTTTTTTTGTATCCTATTATTTTCGATCCATATATTTTCTTCTTTGCTAATCAAGTATTTTATTTATTTATTTATTTATTTTGTCTATAATGGCACTTTCTGGTCCACATTTTGTGGACCATCAAAAAGTTGTGAATTGCTTTTTCTTCCGTAGGAGCTGCCTTAATTCCAGTCCACAAGTTACTAATCTGTTATGAGATTTAGGTGCACCACCAAATATTTCTTCCGTCCCAAATTAATTGAGCTAATTGAAGTTTGCACCCTTAAGACTTTATCTTATGGTCTTTTAATCTAGGTGCTAGATTAGAAGTACACATCACATTGGAGATCCCCCCAAGTCTTATGGTCTTTCTAATCTAGACATCTAAACGCTGAACGATATAGCGCCAAGCGGTGAACCATTCAACGCAAACTATTTTGGGTCAATGGATAAATTAAATATATTAGATACAGATTTGATTAGATTCTCTGAATATTATGTTGTGCGCTGAATCATTCAGCGAAAAGTAAATTTTTGATTGTTGAATCATCACTACACGAATTCCAGTTTTTACCAACAACAGCATTAGTCACGGTTTAGCATTTCAGCAACGCGCATACGCTGTTGGGAAGCTCGTAACGTCTTCAATGGTTACTGAAAATGCGATCTGTTACAGTGCTCCGTGTTTTTGGTGGTGCAATTACCCGCCTACCCTCAATATTTGGGTGCACTTCCTAAGTTAGCCTCGACTTTTCTTTTCCCCGCCCCACTTTTGGGCTGGTGAAATTTCAACCCCAGCATCGTAACAGAACCGGATTTTTATTTCAACGGATTAACTTAATACCACAGATCCGAAAATAAGAAAACCCAAAAAAAAAATCAAAGAAAAATTATCAAACCATTTATTATTTCTGAATTAGCTCAGCTGTATGTCCAACACCAACAACTTAAGCTGCCACATCCACTCATTTCTCTCCCTGGTTTCTTTTTCTCCACCGGATTCTCTATCACCAGTTTCTTTCCCTGCCGACGTCGATTTTGACGGCCAAATTCGTCGAGCACAGTGAGATTTAGCGTGCGGGAACTTCATCAACATCATTGAATCAATCAAATCTTCTATGAAATATCGATTTGGAAACTGGTTTGAGTTTAGTCGATTTCTTATAGAAGGATTGAAACTGATTTCAAATTTTGGATCTGACGATGCTCTATTGGTTAAGGTATTTCACTTGTATCCCTTTGAATTGGAAATTTACAACATCTATAGTCGAAACCATTGAGTGTCAATGATTAAATTTCTGGTTATGAGTATTGAAGGTCTGAATCTCTCAGATCAGTTTGCTGTTGTAGGATTTTTGTTGATTTGTCTGATTTTTTCGTTTGTTGATTGTCATTAGAAATGTAGATGTGTTTTAAGTTCATGGGCACCAAAGAAATCATACAGAAAATCTAAAACATTACAGCCAACTAGTTATTCATAAGCAAAAACATTACATCCTCCATAGACTTATAATAACACTCTGAAACTGAAAACTGCTTATTTCCTTTATCTATTTCACATATAGAGTTGGATTTGTTGAAATTTAGGAAGAGAATTTATTAGATGATAGAATGTAGATATGTTATTGCAGAATACAAGCTAAGAAAAGCAGAATCAGAAAAACAAGTATCCCAATTGATTATAGAGCTAGAGAGCATTACATTGCCTAGTGCTATATTGAGTAATAACAATACAAAACTGCACAATACTATATTGAGCAATGTAGTGCTAGTGTTATGGTGCCGAATCCCTTTCAGTTAAGGACATAATCTCGTTTACCACCAGACTACATTACATTGCCTAGTGCTAGTGTCTATAAACTCAGCAACCCTATGAGAAA
>JAJJMA010180890.1:0-18922 GCA_023529015.1 Papaver nudicaule
CACGTCATCATCTTGATGACATGGCTCTCTCGGCTGACGCGTCCAACTGTTCCTTGCGCGCCTTTTTTCATGCTCAACACCTGTTTCAAGGCTGCCATGCTCTGCACCTGTATCAAGGCTGCCATGCAAAAAGATAGTATTTGGGCGCCTATATTGCTCTACTTAGCCAATAATAGGGTGCCAAAATACTAGGGTACAAACATCGCCCCCTCTTAATCTCTAACTCGTTAGGGGTTAAGAAGTTCGGGTTCTACCCATCACAAAATATTATTGACGGTAACTCGCCCCCAAGCCTATAGCTTGGAGCTGTTAATCTACCTGCCCCCAAGTATACTGTTCGTACTAGGAAGTCTACATACCCCAAGCATCAGTCGTCATTTCTGTTGTTGGAGTCATGTAACTGAACCTCGGCACTAATGTGGTGCGGCTCAAAGTTTGCAAGGGTGTACTGCTTCCAACAGTAGCACTCACACACACAAGTTATGATTCAGGTTTCCTGCCATCTTGAATTGCATAGGGGGCCATCCTATCATCCAAGATTGCACAGAAAACACCAAATATGTATCCACAAGCTGGACATAAAAGACAGAAAAAATAATACTGAATTAAGATTCTGAAAGTAAACAAGATAGGTACCCGCTGCTCGACAAATCTGCCTCGTTAAAACCCAGTAGGAAAAAGAGCAGCACAGCGGGGTTTCAGTAATACATAAAATCGAATCAATGATAAAATATCTTCATATGAAAACCGTTCCAAGGCTTCCATGGTTTAGAATCATTACTCCCGTCCAATTTCTTCAACCAATATGAACCCTTTGATGCGGGCTTGTCTACTATGTATGGACCTTCCCAGTTTGCTCCGAGCTTCCCAAAGTTAGATTCCATTGTTGCAGGTCGGTTCTTCTTCAATACATATTCCCCAGGTTGGAATATTCGTTCCTTGACTTTTCGATCATAACCAAGTTTCACTGCATGTTGGTATCGAACCAGATTCTGCAAGGCTTGCTCTCTCTGTTCCTCCAGCAGTTACTTTATCTAAAGCCAGTACTGTATCATTTGTCCCTGACTGATAGGTGCCTTAAAACACCTACTCAAGAGTACCTTATTATACACTTTAGTTAGCTTAAGCCTCGTACATTGGTTATTTAACGTCGTTTTCTATTTTGCAGGTACAATATCTTTAAATTACACAAAAAGAAACAAATAACATCTCAATTCACCATTTGAAGAAACTACAAGTTGATGGACAACAAGATAGAAAGCTTTTGAAGTGCCAAAGCAATCAACATCACTGGAGGCAGCCGCGAGAGCATTCAAGGCAGCCATTTGAGCCTTAACACAATATTACTGGAGCACCAGAAATCATCTACCCAGGGCCACCAGAAGAGGTCAGTCAATGGATCACTGCGGCAGACAGATTTTTCGCTAAGGGCCACCATGCTTCTACAGCTAAAAGGTTAAGTTTCAGGAAGATTGGGTTCTTATTCAATTCATGTCCGAGAAAAAATAGCAGGAGAGCAAGCTTTGCCGTCGGTCTACCATGAAGATAACAGAGAATTTCAAAGGAGACGCAGAAAAATGGGTCGAGTCCAGGGCAAGAGTGTGAGTGCAGAAACAAAGGAGGAGGAACAAATGTTGCTGTGAATATTTTGAGATGAGAAACAGGATGTGAGAAATGATTTACAGGGTTTTGAAGGGGTTTGCCGGAGATTTGCTGTGGGTTCTCTGTGGATAATGGCTGGAATTTACGGTGGTAGATCTGGGCGTTATTATGGCTGAAGGAAGGAATTTGAGGTTGCTGTTTTGTGTGGCTTTGTAGGGTTCGAACTGCAGCTCAATTGGTGATTTTTGGGCATCGAATGGAGGAAGGTACTGAAGTGTTTTGAAGCCAGCACAAGTATGAAGCTGGGGTGCAGATGTGTAGGCAGTTGGGATTGATTCATCTACAGGTTTTGGGTCAGATTCAGCTGGAATTTCTGATGGTGAGAAAGGGGTTTGTGCTGCTGGTACTGGTGACTTGTGCAGTTGATGTGAACAAGAGTATGGAAGGCTGTTGAAGCTGGTATATTAATGAAGTATTGGAGCTGGTTTACAGTGAGAAAGAGCTCGGATTTGTGGTCACTGTGGGCTGTTTGGATTCAGTTTATCGTGGTTTTGCAGGGCTCAATGGTTGGATCTGCAAGGGAGTTGCAGCTGAGTGATTGCATGGTCCTGGTGATGATTTTACAGTGAATTTGGAGCTGAAATGGTGTAGATTGGGCTGTTTACAGGTTGCAGGATTATACATGGGCTGTTTCTGCAAGTTTTGGTGCTGATGGAGTTGAGTTCTGGTGGGTTTTGTATGGGGTTGAAGCTGCTGTGGTATTGTGCTTTTGAATTAAGTATAGAATGGAGGAGAGAAGCTGGAGCTTGAAAGGCTACAGATTCAGGGTATTTTGGGCTACATTTAGCTGTCAGAAACGGTGCTACTCAGGTGCAGTGGTTCTGGTTTGGTTATGTTTGAAGGGATTAGGAGGTTACAGGGCATATGGTGCAGTTTCTAGCCAAGTCAGGACAGTCATCAGGTGGTATTTTGGGCCGGTAGTATGGCCCTGAATGACTGGGATTGGATGAACGTTTGTGGAGTGGATTTTGGATACTTGTGGTACACGGTTTTTACAAGAGTTTGAAAGGGTTTGGAGAACAATAAAATGGAGGCGCAGGATCATCTTTACATCTCTTTTTACTCATCTTTGGAGCTGCAGTTCGGGAGAAGAAAAGATTGAAGAACCCTAAGTTTGCTTTTCTTATTTTTTTTTAGTTTGAAACAATTATTTTTACAAAGATTTTATGTTTTCTTTCAAGAATATGAGTAGCTACGTTTTTATTATTGGTTAGGGTTGATTTCAAAACCCGAGACATGATTTATGATTGATATTAAATAAGCGATTTTCCGCAATTAATCTCTTTATTGTTCAAGTTCTACTATGCTTTTATTATTAATGTTATTTGATAGTTCGAGTTCGAAATTGAATTGTTGATTAACAATTGCTAGTTGAGATTTTCTAGATCCGTAATTGTCTTGGAGATCTCGACACAAGTAGCAATATATTTGTGTTGATGAAGGGATTTTGTTAAACACATGTATGTGCTCATCACTAGGAGTAACCTATTTCATAGAACCTAATGCATTCAAGTGAGTTTTATCTAGAGAGCTTATTCTAGGTGCTCACATGAATAGAATCCTTGAGGAGAACTTATTCTTCTAGGTGAATATAGGAGATAACCAGATTAGATGAGCTTATATCTTTTCTAGGGTTGCTAGTATCGAGAAGATTGTAGAGAATTTGCTTTATATCAATTTGATTCTTGTTTCGTGGTCGAGAATGATTCCTTAATCAATGTTTCTCTCTTATTTGATCACACTTTACGATTTTCAGAATTTTTGTTATTGAAAGACAACAAACTTGAACCATATAACAACTTGAACTCACACCTCCCTGTGGATTCGAACTCGACTTACTTTGCTACATCTTAATTGTGTTGTTTAGAATCGAGAATATATTCTTGATAGGTTTGACACCTTATCACTGACTTAATGGATTTAGTTTTGATTGTGCTTAACTACACCTCTGTAGGTATAACTGCTTCTGTACCATATGCCAGTGTGAAGGGTGAAAATCCAGTTGACCTTCTTGGAGTCATTCGGTAAGACCACAAGACTCCTGCGAACTCTTCCACCCATCTGCCTTTTGCTCTGTCCAGTCTCTTCTTCATATTTTCGAGAATGACTTTATTTGTTGCCTCTGCCTGCCCGTTGCTCGGGGCATAATAAGGGGCTGAGAAGTTATAACGAATATTTAAACCATCACAGAACTCCTTAACAATCTTTGAATCGAACTGTTTTCCATTGTCAGATATCAACTGATATGGGATTCCGAATCTGCAGACGATATTCTGCCACAAAAACCTCCTGACATCGTTACTTTCTACCTGTGTCAGTGCCACTGCTTCCACCCACTTGGTAAAATAATCCGTTACAGCCAGCACATATTAAACATTTCTAGGAGCACGAGGGAAAGTCCATCACGTCGAGTCCCCATTTAGCAAACGGCCAGGGACTCAAAACTGGGTGTAACTCGTTAGCAGGCCTTTTTGGGACTGGTGCATGCTCTTGGCAGGCTACACACTTTTTCGCGAACTCTTTGGCATCTTTCTGCAAATATGGCCAGAAATACCCCTGAGTGAGTACTCGATGGGCAAGACTGCGTCCTCCAGCATGATTTCCACAGATTCCTTCATGTGCCTCACTCAAACTCTTTTGCCCATCCTCCGCGGACACACATCGCAGATATGGTTCCAGAGCTACTGGACTTCGGTATACCTCCAGGCATGTTTAGTAATCTTTAAACGAAGACTCTTTTTTTCAGGAAGTTCTCCAGTTTTTAAATACTGAATATAAGGCTTGCGCCAGTCTGAGATAGTTTCAACATGATCACTTGATTCATCCTTAGCGTCCTCCATTGTAGTGTCTTCTGGTGCACTGTTAGGTACCATATCGCCCCCACTAGCTTGTTCGAGAATCAAAACCGAATGACTCTCGGAGATGCTAGGTAACTGCTGAAAATCAACTACTACGAACCTAGCAGTGTTAGACTCAACTGCGGAGGATAAGTAAGCTAAGGCATCAGCGTGACGATATCCCGACCTCAGACGTTGCATAATTAAAAATTTGTCAAACCCACTTGCCAGGTTTTTCAAACAATTTAGATAAGACAACATTTTCATCTTTCGCTTGATAGGAGCCCAAGAACTAATTGACTACCAACATTGAGTCAGTTATCAGTTTCACAATTTTCGCCCCCAGTTGCTTGACAGCTTTTAATCCTGCAATTGCAGCCTCGTACTCAGCTACATTATTTGTCGCGGAAAATCCCAATCTAGTTGCCTTCTCGATCATCGAACCCTCTGGTGTATGGATAACACATCCAACACATGTTCCACTGAAGTTGGAAGAGCCATCTGTAACTACAGTCCAAACTGGTTCAGACGTTTCAACCTCGATCTCAGACTCGCCCCAAGTCTGGCTGGTGGTCACAATTAGGGGTTTCAGCAACAACTATTCTTCTTCTATTACAGTATTTATGTCATCAACAGGAAAATCTGCCATTAAAGCAGCAACAACATGTCCCTTCTCTGCTGTGCGGGTCTCGTACCTAATCTCATAAGCTCCAAGAAAGTTCGCCCATATGGCCAATCGACTTGAATCATCAGCTCGTCCAAGAATTTTCTTTAATGGGTACTCTGAATAGATAATGATCTCTCTACCCTGGAAGTAAGGTTTGAGACGTCGTGAAGCGTGAACTAAGGCCACTGCCATTTTCTCGATCCTGGAGTATCTTGGTTCTGCCCCAGTCAAACGTTTGCTGATGTAATAAACTGGTTTTTCGCGCGGATCAACAACAAATAAAACAGCCCTCACAGCTTCCTCTGTCGCAGCCAAGTAATACCGATGGGCTGCCCAGATTTTGGACTAACCAGAATTGATGGAGTAGACAAATACAGCTTTATTGCCCTGAATGCATCCTCGCACTCATCTGTCCACCCAAAATTGAGTGTCTTTTTTTGAACTTCGAAAAATGGCTTGCATCGATCAGAAGAGTTTGATATGAAACGGTTCAAGACTACGATTCGACCAGCGAGTTTCTAAACCTCCTTCTTCGTTTTTGGTGATGGCATTTCCTGGATGGCTCTGATTTTTCTGGATTCGCCTCAATACCCTGATGGGTCATCATGTATCCGAGGAACTTGCAAGACGACAACCCGAACGAACATTTAGCTGGATTAAGTTTCATCCGATAACGTCTCAAAATATCAAAAACCTGTTGCAGTTCTTGTAGGTGCGAACTCTCTTGTGCTGACTTTACTACCATGTCATCAATATACACCTCCACAGTCTTGCCTATCAAGTCGACGAACATATCGTCTACCAAATGTTGATATGTAGCACCTGCGTTTTTGAGCCCGAACGACATCACAGTATAGCAGTATGCTCCTTTGTCAGTTATGAAGGTTGTATGCTCCTGATCCTCCTCGAACAGTGGTATTTGGTTGTACCCAGAATAACCATCCATGAATGACAGTCGCTTATATCCAGAAGTTGCATCAACCAGATCATTAATCCTTGGTAGGCGATATGGATCACTCGGACAGGTAAGGCCGCCGGTGATGGTCGCCGGTGACGGCCGCCGGTCGGCATCTCTATCACGTGCCCCCGCCGCCGGAAGCCACCTGGCCGTCTCGCAAGTTGCCACGTGTTCACCCAGCATACGACATGCGGCGCTGACGGTGCAGTTACAGTCAGCTCCCCCGCTGACCGTGCAAACCGCGCCAGACTGATGCTGATGTGTCCACCTGCCAGGTCAGCAATTTCTACAAGTTCATCTGCCACGTCAGCCACTTGCTGATGTGGCAACATTCCACGTCATCATCTTGATGACATGGCTCTCTCGGCTGACGCGTCCAACTGTTCCTGGCGCGCCTTTTTTCATGCTCAACAGCTGTTTCAAGGCTGCCATACTCTGCACCTGTATCAAGGCTGCCATGCAAAAGATAGTATTTGAGCGCCTATATTGCACTACATAGCCAATAATAGGGTGCCAAAATACTAGGGTACAAACAATCATGTTTTGGAGTATCGTAGTTTGATGTCCATATTGTAGTATTATTTCTTTATAAAAGTTTGTATTATCGGAAACTGTGGGTAGCAATTACATCCCTCTGATTGGGAATGACACTGGCTACTCCTCTCTATTATTCTTTGCACCTAAAAGGGGCTGAGTTGTGCAGCGTGGCCTGGTTATTCGAAAATATGAATAGTTATTTAACTACAATAATTGCATAGGTTTGTCATTATTTTGTTATTATATTGATAATTGATAATAATATAAAAAAAAATATACAATTTCTCGAGGAGTCTGTCGAACAAGAATGCAGTTCTTCAAATAAAATTTACTCGAGAGTGTGTGAAAAATAAAACAAAACCTGGTGCATTTCCTTAAATTAAGATTCCCAGAGAATAACACGTATTTTTTTCCGCGTTCTTTCTTTGATTTTTAGAAGCATGGTACCGATATAAGATGATCTCTTATTTAATTTCTATTATAGTCTTAGATAGTCCAATAGCTACTAGAAATAAACAATGTTGGATAAGAAATTGTTAGGGCATTGTCCGGTCAAACCCACTAGCGTTGGTATGTCAAGCTAGTTGTCAGTTTTAGGTGTCAAAACTCAATTCTTGATTTAGCCTACTAGAGTTTAGATTTCGGAATTGGGATATAGACAAAGTAGTAGAGACCTTGAAGACGAAGACTGTGAAGACAAAGAAGACATCAATTATTCTTCATCGACAAAAGGTTAGTAGGAGTTATGAATTTATGGATATTCTTCTATTTCTACTTCATCTATTCTTTCGAAATATAGTCGACTACTTTAGTAGTGATAATAGCGATTGAGATCGTATTCTTGTGTAACGTGGCCTTGTGTCATGACCAGTGTTTGATCCCACAAATACTGTGAGTACAATAATGAATGAGACAGATTCGGTGCCATGTGTCCATTGCAATGGTTTGCTTGCAAACTGTTAGTTGGATATGGATGAATCTAAAGGAGTACTCTTGAGCAAAGAGTCCATGGATCACAGCTGAGGACGTTCTCACGTCTAAGTTCTGGCTCAGCCCAGTACTTCCAGCGGAATCCAGATTTGACGAAATCTGACAGGCGCACGGTTCACGAACCGGTTTGCGTACCAGAAACTCGGAATTCTTCTGAGTTCGAGATGGCTATTTTGTTCACGTACCAGTACGTGAACCTGACGGTGGTCATCTTGCTGGTGTCGGATTTAGTGAATATTCTCCTAGAATTTCACTCTGAGTCAAATTCCAAAACTCCTTTATCTCTTAGATGGACTTGTGTAAAACATAAACTCTTTTGTGTTCCATCTAACGATCCTCAATGAGTCAATACGATAAGATTATCTCTGGTCTGTTGGATTTCTATCTTGAAGTGTTTTTGAGCTAACAAAACACTTGGCAGATAATTCTAAAAAGAATTCCAATTGAGATTAATCTCTATTACTTGGTTATCAAGTTTAGGGTTTCCCTAACTTGTGGGACAAGTAATTGATTGCTTTATTCCAAAGCAACCTATCTTATTGAGTGCTATAAATAGAGGTGTCTACGGACAAATACCGCAAGCATCAAGCATACGTGAAGGTCCTTAGGGAAGGTAGCGTAAACTCTTTTCACTTCGGTGAATGCTTGTTGTGGTATAGTCATCCTCTATAGGTTGCAGCTCCTCTGGGAACTCCCTACGACTATAAAGACTTCTCTTGAGAGTTGGGAAGCACAGGTAGGAGATTGAAACCATCTTTGGTTGAAATCGGATTAACCTGTAACCTTGGTAACCTGATCACGTTCTTGTCTATTCTAAAGTCCGTCTCTTCTGATATACGGTTATTCAAGAACTGATACGTTACTCAACAAGGTTGGAAAGGTAGCAACGCACGGCTGCACTCGGTGTTGTAAGACCTAGTTAGCTCCAGTTATACAAGTTTCTTAAGTGATTCTTCGTGTATAACTGAGGTAGATACGAATTGGGCATTGCTTACTTGGTTTGCGTGTCAGCCCCGATTTGTGAAGTAGATTTCCGTATGACCTGGATTTAACAATCCGAAGGAAGTCATCTTGTGTGTGGTAAACTGATAGAGGACAGTTACACCATACGTCAACAGTAAGGTTGAAAAACCAGTATTGCTGACACAAGCCTTTGACATCGGTCAAAGCAACTCCTAGGCCTGTAAAGGACGTCAGCTGGGGGAATCAAGTGCGTGGCGATCTGTGGGGGATCTAGAGACGCAAGGAAGGCGACAGTAGCCAATTCGCTTGGAGGGATTGAGTTGGTCTCTGCTATATCCCAGACCGAAGTCTTATAGTAGGCTAGTGTTTGTTGTCAGTTTGTACTGGGCGGTGTTCAAACTGGACGAGGTCCCGAGGTTTTTCTGCAAGGCAGTTTCCTCGTTAAAAAAATCTCTGGTGTCTTGTGTGCTTTTACTTTCCGCATTATAACTCTGATTTATAATTAAAGCATCAAGTAGTACGTTATTGCCTAACTGTCGAGTTAACTCCAAAGTACTCTTTGTCGAGGTTTAACAACTCCAGTTATAAGTTTGGATATTGATTTTTGAGATCGTCCAGACTTAAACCATAAGACTCACGAGCCAAAACGAAAAGTTGGTAGTATTTCGGTACCCCTCCTTTTTCAGAAACTAAATTGCGACAATTTTAATTTATGTTATTGTGTGACAAAGGAGTGTCACACACAAATTAAGAATTATCTATTGGATAGTAATTGATGTCTCGGTGTTTTTTTGTTTTTTTGAAATATGAATGTTATATTAAAGAGGGAAAATATGTACAAAGCCTAGGAAGAACTCAAACACACATTATGTGTGAAGAATTGCCTCCCAATTAAACAAGATTTGGCTTACACTGTAGCCTCTAAATACATCCTTATCAAAAAACCAAAGAGCTAACGTTTTTTTAATGATAAAAATGAGCTCAGTCGCCTCCCTAATCCTTCCACCATGAACCCTGTTGTTCCTTTCCTTCCAAATATGCCATAGAATAGCATAGAGCATTGTCCACCATATCTTGTTGTTGTTTCCGTTAAGCACATTATAACTCCAAGTTTCAAACCAACTCTGCAATGTAGCCATTCCCACCCAAGATATCTTGAAAGCTTTGATGAAGTAAGACCAAACTTCAAATGCATATTTACAGTGCAGAAATAAATGATCACTAGTTTCTGCAGCCTGATTGCACATTGGGCATAGTACACTCTCTATATGCATCCCTCTATGCCTTAGCATTGTTCTTGTTGGAAGAGAATTGTGAAAAGCTGCCCATAACATGAAACTCACCTTTGCAGGTATAATACTCTTCCATAAATATTTGATGTAGCTCACCTCTCCTGCCATCTCCAGCTGCACCTCATAACATTTCTGAACTGAAAACTCTCCATCCATTTTCACCACATCATCTTCATCATTCATACCATGCACAGGACCTAGCTCATTACACAGCATATCCCACTGTAACAAAGCATTTCTTGAAGCATTTCTCTTAAACTGACAGTATAATCTATTACCCTCCATCATTTCATAAACAGTAGCATTTTGATTCAAACATGCTTTAAAAGCTACAGGAAATCTAGAACATAATGGACCATTAGTAGTCCATTTGTCCTTCCAGAAATACACCCCTCTCCCATTATTCACCTGAAACTTCAAATGATTTTGCATAAATTGTGTAGATTTTATAATACTTTTCCACATCCCAGTTCCATAAGTAAGCCCATCATCAGTTGGCATTAACTGTTCAGTAGTATTCTGAAATTTTTGTTGCACAATTCTACTCCAAACTGCTCTCTTCTCTGCTGCAAACCTCCACCTCCATTTGCTTTCAATGCTCTAACTGTCAACCTCAAATTCTTCACACCCAAACCACCAAACTTCTTTGGCCTACAAATTTTTGGCCATTAGACCCAGCACATTTTCCTTCTTCCTTCTGAAGCATCCCATAAGAAATTTCTCATCAAACTCACCAATTTCTCACCAATGTCTCGGTGTTATGTTGCAATTGCTAATTAACTCTATTATTCATGTCTTAAGTATTAGTATAATTTTTTTAAGTAGGCTAGATTCGTTCAACTAAGACATGTCCAACGAATTAGAACGGTCGGGGCGGGGTGAAGCCCTGCCACTCCCAATCGACAATTACGATCTTATCATGTGCTTTCTTTCATATACATCAACAGAAAAAAAATATTGCATTAAACCATAATTCACAAGATGGACGAGGATGGTATGATTTTAGATTACTAATTAAATTAATTGGAGACTTATAATGCATCTGGACAACAAACTAACAACGACGGATAAAAAACAAAATTGCAGCAATTTTAAACTATGGTGTGGTGTCACACCAAATTAACAATTATATATTGGATAGATAGTAATTGTTGCTTCAGTTGTATGTTCCAATTACTAATTAATTCTGTTATTCATGTTTTAAGATATCAGTTTTTTTTTCCTCTCTAAAGTAGGTTAACTTAGTTTAAGACATGTTCCATCGAACCTGAACGACCGTGTCTGGACGAAGCCCTGCCACTCCTAATTAACAATTACGATCTTACTAGGTGCGATCTCTCATATTATTCCACATAAAAAATTATGAAGGGAATCGTATTCAGTTGCATAACAAGATAGACTGTGTGCATTGATTTCAGATTACTAAATTAATTAGAGTTTTTTTTTTTGTATTGAAAAAAGAAGGTTATATTGAAAATAATTAAAAATGGTTTAATGCATCTGGATGACAAATTAACAATGTCGGATAAGAAAATTTAGATTATGGTTTGGCGACACACCGCCACATGAAATTAACAATTGCCTTTTGGATATACCAATTGTTTATTCTGTTGTATTTTGCAGTTGATATTATCTTAATTATTCATGTTTTAAGGTAACAATTTTTTTTTTTTAGTATATCAATTGTATTTCAATTGAGACATGTTCCATTGAATCTAAACAACCTAGGCGGGGCGAAACCGCGCCATTTTTAATCAACAACTATTATCCTAAATAAATGTATATACATACAATTTCACATCAATCATACTATGTCATTTTTTTGTTGCCATACTTGATACAATAACTGCGGAGATGAGTGAGGCCGAATAAAGTAGAGAGTGATAAAGCCTCAACAATGAAGTAAGTGAAGAAAACAACACAAGCTAAAGTTTTTTATGTTATTTATTTATGCTTTGAATAACAGCTTATCTCTTGGATTTCTTGGTACCAGTTTATTTTATGCTCAATGAGTGTTTCTTTTGTCATTCAAACTTAGTATTTAATGGTTATAGTAGGTTATATATTTTTAAAATATTGATTATCTATAAATATACACACATAGGTTAAATTTTGATAACCTTAATAAATATGCAACATCATTGTGAACGGTCGTAATATTAAGAACAAACCCAATACTAATTGTAATCCAAATTTAATGATTCAATATTTTTTATGATATTTTAGAAGGATACAAATAGAGATTATTAATAGCAATTTATATTTTTCCCTTTAATTGAGTTACTTTCATGCATTATAATTAAAAACGGGGCAGGGCAGAGCCCCGCCACACCATATCAGAAACAATCACCCCATCCGGTGCGTAGCACGGGTTGCCGACTAGTTAAAACCTAAAAACATAAAAACAAAGTTAAACCGCGTCTATCTCCTTCCCCTTATTTCTTTCTCTGAGTTTCAACACCATCGTCTCCACCACTAGCACCGCTGCCGCCGTTTCGGCCACCACTGTCTCCATCACCAGCACCGCCACCGCCGTCGGCCCCACTACTAAACTGAATCTACTGTCTCTCTGTTTTTTACTCACGAAACCAAACCCTAGAAATTTCAACCTAGAAGAAAGGAACGACATAAGCTCAATCCAAATCTGCCATTCGTATTACATTTTTGATTTTTCTGTTTGGATTCTTTAAAAGGTACATTATGTCTGACTCTTACTATAAATCTCAATTTCGTGTTTGTTGTTCATATCCTGTTATTTACCCTAAATATATTTACCTTTGTTGTTTCTTTTAGTCGTTTCGGCATCGGATTTGAGTTTTCATATATATAGTTTTGTTTTCTTTTTGTTCATCTGTATGCCCTAGTTTAATATCGTGAAATCTTTACTTTCAGTGATACAAAATAATCTTTTAGGCCCAGAAATCCAGATATTTCGGCTGGATTTGTTGAATGAAACCCAGATGAAATTTAGTTGTGGCTGAGTGTTTCATGCTTATAATCCAGACGAAATTTTGTTTGCTAAGTTGCCACAAGTAATCTAGCCGTATTTAGTGTTAAAAAAAATCCAACTAAAACAGAAAATGGACTAAACCAGATGACACCAGACGAAAATGGACTAAACCAGACGTATTTATGGGATTCGCTAAGCATATATTTCGACTAGAATAAACCAGATGAAACATAAAATGGCAGCATTTTCGGCTGGAAAAATCTAGACGTATTTTCCAAGTATGGTGGTAGTGGGGAAGAGGTGGCGATGGTGGCAGTGGAGGAGGTGGTGGTGGTGGCAGTGATGGCGGCGATGGCCCTAGTGCCGGCAATGATGGTGGTGAAAACATAGAGAGAAGAGATTATAATTAAAACTAGATTAACTAAGTTAATGAAAAAATTAGTACTAATTAATCATATATTTGGATATGAGGTGATTTTATTTACTACCCAAATATCTTTATTTTGTTTTATTAGAAAAGCTTCCCTGTGAATTTCAGAGGCCCCTAAATCAGGGGAGTTCTTGAACCGAAGGAAAGTAGCCAAAGCCAGCAAGCTCACAAGAGAGTCTACTATAACTATCTGAAAAAAGAGTGGTCCAAGTTTTTATAAACAATGTATATCGTGCTTTATAAACATCAAGCTAAAACGAAAGAAAGACAATATTATCGATTTTGACATTTTCAACTAGTTTGAATGCTAACTAAGCATATAAATCTAAATTGTTTTGTTACTGAAAATACAGAAATACATAGACAGTGAATTATTTTGCATGTTCTGCAGGCACGATCATTGGCCGCCAAAGCGCGGTGGGAGAAGACTAGACAACAAAAGACATGCCAACAAGCAGCTATTACTCATACGCAAAATGTTACTGATGATGAACGGGGTATTTTAGTGGAACAACGTGAAGCGAATATCCATGTACAACTACCAGAAAAAAAGAGAAAAGACAATGGACCAGGCACAAACAATCGCCATAGGATTTCTTCGAAACTATTCGTGCTTTGCGATATTCTACTTTTTACGTGGTTTCAGATGTATTATCATTGTTTAAAAAATACTAACTATATTTAAATTTGTCAACAACAAAATGGTCCGACAAAGAGGAAGAAAAAACAAAATCGACTCACTACTGCGCACCAAGAACCAACAATTGCAGATAATGATGGGGCGTGTTGTGATCAGGCAAGTTATTGGGCACCGAGAACCAACAATCAACTGACTGAGTGCTACCAAATTGTGAACCATCTATTAGAGCTTCTCCAATGGTGGTAGTGTGTGCTTCCCATGTGGCAACACAAACAAGACATCCTTTATCCTATTTAGCTTTAATGTTAGCTATTTTATTTTTTCATCTCCAACCCTACTAATGTTTAACCTCTTTCTGAATTTATTGTAAATATATATGTAAACATATTTATAGATTTTTTATGATATTGTTTACTAAAATAATAGATTAGATTTATTTTTAGGTATAAAAAGATGACTAGGATGGGAAGACATCCTCTAAATGAACCTCTACATCTAGAGGTTCACCTAGAGGATGTCTAAATATTTTCTTGCCACATCATCGTCACAACAATGGGTTGGAGATGATTTTTTACAAATTTTGTTGTGGATCCTATGTGGCACAAGACTTTTATCCTTGAAAATCAACCATTGGAGAAGCTCTTAGCTATTGCATTTATAGGTGCATGCATATTTACAGGAAAAAAAATCATAATGTTTCTTTTTCATTTGTTGCAGATGGATTTAGGCGGAACGCAAACGAACGTGCATAAAGATTCAGATCATGTGATTGCCATTGAAAATACTAATGAAATGTAATAAAGCTAATGTTTTCCTCGAACAATATATTTAAAATCTATTTTGAGACTATTCTAACTCTTTGTTCTGTCCTTTCAAATAAACTAGTGGTGCGTTTGGATGCAGGATTTTAGAGAGGGGATTCATGGGACCAAGGGATTTAGTAGAATTATAAATTTTTTGGCCCGTTTGTTTGCCAAAATCCCTTGTATTCATGTTTCCCCTGGGAAACACTTTCCCAGCAAATCCTCCAAATCGAGTAACACCTCCCCCTTGTTATTTGCTTGGAAACTTTCCAAGGGATTTGTGGCCCCACCAAAGTTAAACCCTAAAATCCCATATAAAATCATCGGTTTAGTTATCTTTCCCCTCCACATTTCCACCTCCTCCCGCCATCATCCCGCCATATTTATCATTTCTTGTTGAAGCTGTTGTTTCTTCTCCTTGATGCATAAAACTGATTTAAAGAGATAGATAGATATGTGTTTTTTGTTTTTGCTTATGCTTGCACGGTTGCACACTAAGCACATAGATATCTATTTTTAATATCAAAGATTTTAAATCCACCAACTAAGTTGAGGACGAGATAGTTAATATAAAATTTCAAAACAGAGCATTTGTGTAAATCCTAGGTTTGCCAAACAGTACATGGAATTTCAAACAAAGGATTTGACAGTTTCTTGGGATTTTTTCTTGAGTTACCAAACGCGCCAGGTATTTACATAAATCCCGGGTTTTATAATCTCCTGAAATTATAAATCCCTTGAAAACGTAAATTCTGCATCCAAACGCGCCATAGGTCTTATCCTCCGCCGGACGAATCATCCGATGATTACAACGACCATTATTATTCTTCACAATGTTCCCAACGACCCCGTGACAGTACCTAGAGCATCCAAAAAAGTTCGCAACCAAAAAAAAAATGTAGAAGCGATCGTGTGGATGAGAGTTTAAGCTGTCCATTACCTAAGTTCATTACAAAACCCAAAAGTTTCCTTTATTAACAGTGTCCAGGAAGCAAAGACCAACGAAAGACCCAACGCTTCACCCTTTCCTAATTTAAAAGAAAAACAAAAATTAACATTCCTTTTTTTATCGAAAACAACCTTCCCTATAATGAAATTAAAGAAAACAACCACACATACAAGTTCGTTTGGATTCTTAGAATTATGAGTAGTCGTTCTTCTAAGCAATTACACATACACGAGCAATTTTTTTTTAGGGAGAAAGATTAAATACACGAGCAACTATACATACACATTCATATTTACTTTATTCATCTTCTTGCAATTCTGAGGAGCAATTTATCAAGGTTTACAGAGGAGCAATTCTTCAAGGTTTACAATTCAGTAAGTACGACATATGTTTAAAAAACGTTCTAATAATTCATAGTTTGTAAGCTTTTAATTCCAAAAGCTTCGTGTGTTTCAGGAAAATCCAAGAAATAGAAAAACAATGACTACCACATCTATATTACCGGACCAGCAAACACAAGCTCAACAAAAGAAACCAAACGTAAGTTTATAGAGATGTATATTTTGAAACATTAATTATTTTATGTAATTAGCTACCAGCTAATTTTTGTAAAAAACAAAACAAACAGGTAGCATCATTAGCGGCAAGCGAACGTTGGGCCAGGCATAGGTAGAAAGAAGAACTAAGAGTTCAACAGCAACGAGAGATGCTAGAGAAAAAAAAAACAAGAATTAGAAAATTTTGAAAGCGACAGACGTGGACAAATACAGTGTATGAAGGCAGACTAAACAGAGAAGAAAAGAAAGAATTAAAAGAACATTTGCAGAAAGAAAGACAACAATTGCACGAAACATACATTCAGGAAATGGTTTCTGGCATTGATTACAAGGTAAGCAACTAGATCAGACCAGACAAAATATACTGTGGAACGTTGATGCAGGAACATTTTATGCCTTATTTAGGGTGTCTTATGTTAGGGAACTACTTGCTAGTTTCTTTAATTAGGAGGGGCGTTTTATGTCCTTAATAGGATTTATTTTCCTATAAGTTTTCTTTATGTATAAATAGGCTATTAGTTGTTCTTTTAGAGGTAGACTTTTATTATGATATTTTCTTATGACTTGTAATCTGCGGATTATTCAAGGGTTGAGTTTAACCTAAACTCTTTTATCTTGCGTTTTACTTTTCAATATAGAGTTTCAACTCCTTAGTTCTGTTTGATTCTATTGTTTCTCTAGTTTTACTTCCTAGTACTGCATTAACTGGCACGAGAAGCAAAACACCCAAAACCTAGATTCTTCGATGGAGGGTAAAGGTGATGGTCGAGGTAATAATGGAAATCCAGGGTATGATGAGTTAAAAACCATGGTTGAGAACTTGTCGTTGCTGGTTCAAACCCTAGCACGACAACAACGCGTTGCAGCCCGAGTGGTGGTGCCGGAAGGCCAATACAAACTTTATTACAACCATTTGTATCAACCAGAAGGAGGATCAGATGTTGATGAAGACACAGTTCAAGAAAACCCTTTAGATTCACCGGAAGGAGTTTCTGAAGAAGATGCACGCACAATAGTCACTGAAAATCTTTTTCAACGACATGTCGTTCATGTGGAAACACCATTCTTGAAAAGTGAGAGTGAAGAAGTTGTTGTGGATTGGGATTTGCCTCCAATCTATGATACTTATCCGGATGATGAAGATGAAGTTCTTCTTCAATCAGATGGTATAGATGTTGACGATAACGTTTTGCTTCTCACAACTTGTATTGATCCTTTTGTCAGAGAAGACACAAGCATCGTTGTTAGAGAAGACACCATCATCGTTGTCGAAGACACAAGTATCGTAAGTAATCCTATAAACCTATCCCGTTCTGTTTATATTAACCAATATTTAAACATCTTAAGTTGATTTATAAGCAAGAGGAAAAGGTTTGTTGTAATGATACTTGTGGAGAGAATTATCTAAGTAAAATTTGTGGGCGATGTTGGTGCAAAAAATATTACCCCAACGATCTTCGATTGATGTGAAACTTTGATTTGATCTCCGCCGTTCTTTGATCTCCTAGCAGATGATGATTGAAAATGGTGGGGGGTACCTGCAAAGACACTCTGATGCTAAAGTCAAGCAGAGTTCTAGCAGATGTATATGAGAAGAGGAAAAAAAAGTGTACCTTTTGAGTTGGAAATTGGCCTCTATTTATATGGTGAAAACCATATCTAGGTCATCTATCCAAGAATATTTCTTCTCCCCTTTATCCTCCTTGCTAGGATAATTATCTTCCACAGAGTTAAACAATTATTATCTTTAATAATAATTATCTTGAAAACCCACTACACCATATTCTGTGATCCGCAACTGAAATTCGCAACGGTTTTGCTGCAGTTGCGAATCGCAACATACCCAGAACCGTTGCGGATTTGATGTAACAGTAGAGATTTAGTTGCGGATTGGCGCAACGGCTTAGATTAGGTTTCAATTTCGCAACAGAAAATTTTCACGTGTGTGGAGTGTGCGTGTGGCGCATTACACTTTAGGACACTTTTAGAGGAGTGTGCGGAGTGTGCGTGTGAAATTTTCACCCCACCCTATCCTTATCTAACCCTATCCATATCTCTTCGATTTTCATTCTCACTCATTTTTTCTCCGTCGAATGCTCTGAATACGCAGAGTTTGATTTTCCCCCTTTCTACTACCACCACCACCATCATCGTTATCATCAATACCAACCCTTTCTACTACCACTACCATCATCGTTATCATCAATACCAACCCTTTTTAGGAAATCGTAGATTTATTATTGAATTAGAAACCTTAGAGTTTAGAAATCGAGATTGAAGAAGAAGAAGAACTCAAACCCTAACTAGCGATTTGCAGAAAAAGGTCTAGATGAGCGTCTGTGAGTGGAGATAGTTGATTGAATTCCTCGTTATTTGAAGGATTTTGATATAATACCACCATCTGGAAAACCCTAGAACCAGGAGCTAGTTAAAAAAAACAGAAGGAAAGAAGAGGATTATGATAAAGGGTGGTGTTTGGAAGAACACCGAAGATGAAATCCTTGAAGCAGCTGTTATGAAGTATGGTAAAAAATCAATGGGCTAAAATATCATCTCTTGTTCGTAAATCAGTTAAACAATGTCAAGCTAGGTGGTGCGAATGGCTCTATTGAAGCTAGGTGGTGCGAATGGCTCAATGGAGATGTTGTTTTTTGTATTCTAATTATGGTTTGAGATATTTGGGTTTA
>JAJJMA010180890.1:33922-77493 GCA_023529015.1 Papaver nudicaule
CCGATGAACTACATCGGCGACCTTACATTCCGCCTAGCACACCTTGGCGGCCAAGTCTTCTGGGGATAAGGATTGCTGACGCGGAATCCACTGAGTCAACGAGTCAACTCTGACATTATATCCGTTATGATCATTAATAAATGCTCAACTACTTCTTAACTACTTTCGCTGACGTGTCCTTCTCTCGCTAGCATAACTTCGCTCTTCTGTTCTTCTCATAGGATTCGCTGATATGACCTTGGCCTCTTCCACGCCGATCTTCCTATTAGGTGTCTCGCCAAGAACTCTCGCTGATGATTCCATACTTCTCAAATGTAGTCTTTTCATGCGACCTCACCTCTAAGGTGCTTTTATGAGGTAAAGGCATTTTCTACACTCACATTTTGCCTCTTTCATCTCTAAGATCTATGGTCGCTGGGGATGAAATTCTCTTTTTCGCCGAAAGTGCCGAGCCCACGATTTTTGGTTTGCTACTTGTCTCGCGTGCGTTGATTCTCCGTACTTTTGACTTGAAACCTGAAGCACCGGTTCACCTTCTCTTCTGCTATAAACACTGATCTTCTCTTTCTACCCAACTCATCTTCTTCATATTTTTCAAACCATCTTCTCCAAACCTTCTCAAAGCCTTTTTTTTTTCTTAAACCCTAAACTATTGTTGCTGCTTCTTCATCCCTTTCAGATTCCCTTAAACTCTTTTAAAACTCAACGTATCATCTTTATTTCGATTTTGGTATCCTTTTTATTGATTTTACTGGATTGAACCTTGTGCTCCAATACTTATTTCTTCCTTTTCTGTTTCAACTGTTCATCTTCTCCGGCTAGTTCTTCATTTTCCGATCGCCTGAACGGCTGTAACTACTTTCCGACCAAGACTCGCCGACCAAGGCTGTTCCCGCCAAACCTGTTAAAAAACTCACCTGGCACCAATGGGACGAGTACTGCGCGTACGACAAGATCGATGTTCACCCATTGACGCTGTCTAAGTTTGATGGTATAGCCAAAGCGACAACTCCTATGACTCTTGAGGACTTTCGGCGAGACGACCAACACGCGGAGAGAGTGGTAGTCGCCTATGGGTGGCTGAAAGCTGGAATGAAGTTTCCTTTTTATGATCCCGCCGACCCGTTCATTCTTGACCTCCTTATGCGCATCCAAAAGAGCCATTTCCAACTTACCGACAACGCGATTCGCATACTAATGGAATGGAAGCTTCGCTGAGAGGACCGTTCAAACTACCCTGACCTGTTTGAGAAGGGAAAGTTTACACCTGAGTCTTATACTGTTAATAATTTCCTGCTTCAGTACGATGTTAAGCCATCAACAAAAAGGGGAGAACCTTGGGCGTATCGGTTTGTCATCAAAAGAACTCTGAAACCTGAAGAAATCATGCTCGGCGAAGTTAATAAAAAAAGCTTCAAAAGATGTTCCTACCGCCCGCAAAAGTACTGAGGGTAACTTGCCTTGCTGGTTGGACGGTCCTTGGTTGATGGGTTGGCTCTACGAGGCGAAGACAAAGCCTTGAACAAGCTTCGCCGAAGGTCATGATCGCTTCAAAGATTACGACTTTCTCAAAGTACATTGGACTGAGGAAAAACTATATCGCGATGCCCAGGGAATTATTCACAAAGATTCTAAGGGTGGCTGGTTGCTGCTGGTGACACCGAGAAGCCTAAGAAAGCTAGTAAGAAAAGAAGTTAAACTGAAATAGAAGTTGAAGATTAGGTAACAAACATTCTTATTGCCTTTAAAATATATATTTATATTTGCCTCTGTTTGTTTCTGGATCTGAATAACGAAATTGATGTTTGACTTCTAGAGCCCTGAGGAGCTAGTTCAGCAACAGGCGCGCGATGAGTTGTGAGTGTAGAATGTGCCTTCTACAAATAAAAGCATCCTAGAGCGTAAGAAGACTATCTCTGAGAAATACAGAATCATCAACGGAAGGCCACGACGAATTATCAGGTATGAGAGATTATCGTATAGAGCCGCCAAAGCTACACCAGCGAAGAATGGAAGGGCGAACTATGATCAGCG
The DNA here is from genome assembly GCA_023529015.1 of Papaver nudicaule. Lineage (NCBI taxonomy): Eukaryota > Viridiplantae > Streptophyta > Magnoliopsida > Ranunculales > Papaveraceae > Papaver > Papaver nudicaule. Next base: position 35,957 of record JAJJMA010180890.1, read on the forward strand.
AGTAAAGCATCGACAAAGGGTTGTACATTAGTTGGGTATTTATGAGAATATCAGAATGGTCAGGTTGTCAGAGTTGACTCGTTGACTCAGTGGGATCCGCGTCAGCAATCCTTATCCATAAGAAGACTAGTTCGCTGAAGTTATAAGAACTCGCCGACCATGCTTGTCGGCGAAAGAGGACAAACAATTATTGTGAGTGTAAAGAGTATATTCGCTACGTGGCGCAAGATCAAGACAGTTGTAACTTAATCTCGCCCAGGAGAAGACACACCATAGAAGAATTCTAGCATAGGATTCCCATTAAGGGTAGTTTGGTAATTCCGCCGAAGTAGGTCTCTTGCCTTGCAGCCCTTTTCTTGCTTGCTTCGATTCCCATCTCCCTACCTATGGACCTCTTTACCACTCCTAGCTTTGGCAGAGGAAAAAATGGAATAACATTGTAGGGGGTAAAACCCCTCGGACACGTGTCTCGCATCCAGAAAGCAAAACCATGCCGAGAGAACTACACCGAAAGGATTAGTAGCGAGATCTCGGACCAGCCTAAGGAGGAAAGAGTTACACACAAGCGAAGTCAAGACTCGGAGGGAAGGGATTCGGACCACGACAAGGGACCGAAGCCCAGGATTCAGCCTCGGAGTGTAAACCGCCTTACTCGACAGAAACTGACACCACCACGATTGAGTCATTTGTCTTTATTAGCTGTAAACCACCCAAGCTCGGCCTATATAAGGCGAGCTTGGAAAACGTTGTAAGGGTTGGATTCTCTTTGGGTTGAGCCTAAGTAGCAAGCGAGAGATTAGGTTTGTAATCTCCTCTGGTTCCTTAGGGTTTCATTCATGTAATCTCAGCATTAGAAATACATAAAAAGTCTTCTTATATCTAGTCTTTACTGTTTATATGGTCTTTAATTACTGTTCAAAGCATCTTCGGTGCTGTTCTTGAGGTCCTCGCACCACTGAATCACCACTCAGTATTGTGTGTATGAGTAGATCTGATGGATGTGGTACCCTGAGTACCTATGCAGATTTTCTACTCGTACAAACATAGACAAAGAGATAATGTATTTCCGCTACCCCCTCTCCTATGCTGTAACCGACCCCGATGCAAGTACTGTAAGCAATGTAACCCTAAAAGAAAGGGATGGCCTCTACTACCTTCTCTCTCCACCCCATCTTCTTCTCTACTAATTCCTTCTACTCAAGAACATGTAGAACACCATAAGTTCTCATGGAAATCCTTGTAATAATATCACCTCAAATCTCTAATAAATCCGAGGACGTAGGCTTGTTATCTAGCACCGAACCTCGTTAAACCTACCTAAATTTGGCCCCATTCATGAGTATTTGGCCCCATGAAAAAATAATTTCGGCGGTTGTTGTATAGTAAAATCGGAAAGCCCCTTATAAAATAAGACTGTTTTACCCTTTCTCAATTAGTTGTTAATTACATGATTAGAGTCTAAACAAGATTAATTAGTCTTAATTCTCACATTAAAACAAGATTAGAAATGATCAAACATTATCAAACATGAGAATCACCCAAGTTTTTTAACCAAAATCTTGAATCTGAACAACGCACAATCGGTCTATATATATAGAAACATAAGCCGAATATGCTTGGGTTCTCGAACAATCGGTAAATATTATTATCCAAATAAACCGATTGTTGTTAATCCACCCAGAAATTCAAATAAATCAATCGGTTCATTTATACAAACTATTACACCGAATATAATAACCAAAATCGTCTTATATTAATGGATATAAAGGATGATTATGGGACAAATAGACAAGGAAAACCATATACTTGATCAACCAATAATCGGTTTATCTCAGTACAAACATCTAACGATTTAAAAAATCAATTTTTTCTATCGTTAGTTAAAACCAAATTTAGAGAACGATTATGTGCACCAAAGTTAGACAGGAGATTCAGATACTTGAGCATTCTTAATCGGTGTATGTCAACACCATCATCTAACGATTGTTAAAAATGGTTTTTTCATGTTGTCAATAATCGGTTTTGGAAAACGACATTATAGAACGATTATATACTCTGACAATTTTTGGAGTAAAATTGCCAGACAATCGTTCGATGTATACACCAATGTAAACCGATTCTACCACAAAAACTGACAGAAATCTAAGTACACAAACCAAATTCATTCACATAAAGTAGCAACCAAAGTTAAAATCCTACACAAACATACCAAGGAAGTTTAAAGTCGACACAACCAAAGTTAAAACAACATAACGAAAGAGTTTTAAGTCAACATAACCAAAGTTAAACAAGTGTTTTCAAACTATTATGAGTTTAACCACGACCACGACCTCTTCCACCACCGCGACCTCCACGAGCACTGGTACTAGCACCTCGAGCCTTTTTAGCTGGTGGTGCGTCTTGTGTACCCTCACCACCACCACGACCTGTTCCACCACCACGACCTCGTTTAGGTCGTGGTTCTTGTGCATCCTCATGAGCAGCGCTTGTTGTGGCTTCATCCCCCCTTGTCTTGCGCTTTGCCCTCTCCGGTGGTGGTTTTTGAGATTTTCCAAACAGATCTCCTCGTCTTTTATTCTCCAGGTTCAACAATTGGTCGACAGCTTTCTTCAAGATCCTCTCAGCCCTCTTATCTATCAGACCTTTCACAAGCTCTGTCTGGAACTCCTTGATCATTTTGCCGACTCGAGGTCTTTGTTTTCAATCATACAACATACACTAAGTACATATATATAATGATTAAAGTTAATAGGACACAAGCGAATACTTACAATCTTACATATAAATCGACAGCTTCTTTTGGATCAGCAATGAACTTTCTATTATCAGGGCGTACGACATGAGGATGGGAAGTCCTCTTCAACCACTCCATATATCCAGGGAACACCCAATCGTTCGGAAACATAGGAGAATCAAGGTGAACCAAATGCTGAGCTCTGTTGTCCCAATCAGTGGATGAACAAGGAGGTTTGTGCACAATTTGAATTGAACCATAATAGGACATGCATTCCGCCGTATCAAATCCACCCAATCCGAGCGCCTCTTCGGTTGGTTCTTTTTGTACACCACCACATTGACGAGCCACTCTTGTCGGATTGTAGAAAATATATCCGGTGGGGTGAAACAGAGGTCCAAAGTACCTTTGTATGCGGCTACGAACAGATAGACCTTTTTCCCTCCTTTTAATGTAAGGATCGAAGACAACTTTCTCGACAGGCAAGTTGTCCAATCGAGTCCTAATCTCAATCAAAGTTTGTTCTTGTCCCGAGGGCTTCCCGTTGTACATGTATTTGCTCCCTAGATAGTCACCCTCTTTCCAATCAGGGTTCGGCTGCGCACTTTCGGCAAACTCTGGGAAGTGCAAATATATGAACGCCTACAAGTGAAGCATGGGAGTATAAGATACTAAGTATACTATAATCTTTGGATAACGACAAATAAATGTACATGGATTACCTGAAGTAAAGGCATACTGCCCCCAATTTGATCCTTCTTCGTTCTAGAAGCTTTTCTCATCTCATTCAACAAGAATGCAAGACAAGCAGTGCCCCATGAGATCTCATTCAACCTATCCAAGTCAGCCAAAAACTGCACATAGGTGGCATTCACCCGGATGTGTCGGGGAATATGACATTTCCCAAGATGTAGAGAATGTACGCAGTGGCTGTCGCAGTGACCCGCTTGGGATCCAACTTGCCCGACTCATGTAGCCGCAGAGTCCCCATGAATTGGTCACTCAGAGATTTCAATTGGAATGTCTTCGACCTTTGTTTTCCAGACCACATCTCTTTATTGGTCTTCGTCTTGTCCCAACCCAATTTGGCTTCGGTAAAAGGATAGATAAGCTCCCAATCAAGGTCCTTCTCGAATGCGGAGTCGGTGGGGGCGCCTTCCACGTCCTTGAGGAAGTCCATGTCCTTGGTAAAGCCAATGCTCCTAACTGATTTGCCTTCAATGCTTAGACCTGTAATCTCATGAACATCATCCGGAGTGATGGTCTTCTCGCCAAAATGGAAGTGCATAGAATCTGTCTCCGCATAATACCTTTCAACGAAGGCAGAAACAAGTGGTTTGTCATATCCAATGGTGGAAGTACTGGCAATGACAGGATACAACCCCGAGTTCTTGACGATCTCTACCACTTGAGGGGCTTCACCGCTAGCTAACCACTCCTCCAAAGCTTTAGGATCCTCAGGACGTTCACCTACCCTTTCCAAGGGCCATTTGTCCATCTTTCCCGCCTCCGATTGGTGTTTGAGAAGACGTATTGCATCCTCGTGGTCCTACAAAACATATCAATGTTTTGTAACATGAAATGGAGTTATGTTGGATGAATAAACGAAGAAAAATAGAACTAAATGAGATACTTACGATGGTTCTGTAGACGATATTGGCCCAAGTACCCACATAGCCCCATAAGACGTCCATATCATCCAAAGGCTTACCGAGCTCCTCGTCGGGAAACATCTGCTCTTCTGTTGGCATGTAACTCCTCATTTGTTTCTTAGCCTTCTTTTCTTCAGCCCCCTGTTGTCCACCCTCTTGTTGGGGCTGTACAATTTGAAGTGGTTGTACTGGTTGTTCAGGTGCTTCATTCTCGGGCTCTTCCCCCGTCTCCAAGACATCCAATTCTTGACCCGCTGGTTGTTGAACATCAGCTGCATCAGTTGGATCTTGTTCTTGTGTTTCTTCAACTGCAGATGTTGTTGTTTCAGAGTTGGGTTGATCGACATCAAGCTGTCTAGCAGCAGCTTTACGACTGGCCGCACTCAAAGGTGCACCACCCTCTCGACGGGGAGCCAATCTAACTTTGGTGGTGGCAGGATCTGCAACAGGATCTTGTCTCTTCTTCTTCACAACCTCCTTATTCTTAGCCGGTGGTGTGTTTGAATTCATGTTTTCCCTACAACACAAAACAAGAAACAAATTAACAGTTACGCAGACAACAATCGGTTCAAATAACATCAAAGATAAACAGATTAGAAACACAAGGAAACAAAACGTTGGACATTTGTGAAAATATAAACCGATTATATATTCGTATTTATATCAATCGGCTTTATTAAGTGTTTATAAACAACGATTATGGAGTCACGGGAAGATCAAGATTTGTCTACTACATTAATCGGCTCACAAAAACAACAACATAAAACGATTGAGAAAGGAAAAAATAAACGGTGAACATGTTTATGAACTTTAAACGATTAAATTCTGCCTCAAACCAGTCGGTTTATTCACATGGAAACAAACAACGATTAAGGCTAAGAAACTTTGGGAGTCTTTTAGCCTAAAATTTTTTGTCAATCGGCGTACATAAGACAATATATATAACGAATAACAACTGATATCGGCTTACGGAAAACAAAAGATGAAACGATTATGGCATAATTCTTTCGTTGATTATTCATGCGAAATTGTAACGATTGTGCCCTAGAATTCGAAAAGGCTAATTTCTAAATTTTAGAGGGAAAACTAATTGGTTTATGTTCAATTGAATATAGAACGACTGAAAATAATCGTTTTACGTTAACAAAAACATACAACGATTGTTCTTCGTTGCAGTTTCAGAAGATGAACAGGTTGAATAATCGTTGAATAATTACACTAACATACAACGATTCTGGGTGACAGTTGCGAACTGTCGGGTTGAAAATCATCAAATTGGAGTGAAAAATCAAACAAATTTCAAATGCAATACCTCATTCTCGTCACCAGGGGTGGGCTCTTCTTCTTCTGCTTCTCTTTAAGAGCTTGTAATTCTTCTGTACTCGCTCTCTTCGTAATCGACGTCGACGAAGAAATTTCGTAAACTTTGTCAATATCGATTCCTGAATCTTTGAACTCTCTAGGATTCGGTCCATTGTTCTTCTTTCGCTCCATCGCGTTTTATAGAATTAATCGTAATTTTTTTTTTGGAAATCGTCGATTAATCGACGATGTTTTGGTTTTGAAAATAAAATGAAAATGAAGTAGAAGAAGAAGAGGAAGAGGAAGAGAATCGGTTTTTGTTTTAAGAAAATGAAATTTGGTTTAACTTTTTGGGTTTAATTAGAGAAGTTACTGTGGGGGCATTTGGGTATTTTCGCCAAATTTTAGTTGTCCCATAACCACTTCTAAAGGATAGGTTTAAAATTTCATGGGGCCAAATACTCTCTCATGGGGCCAAATTTAATTAGGTTAAAAAACCCTCTATGTCTCTTTTATTGTATGTTGATTTATATGTGTTAAAATTAGATCTAAGAATAAGTAGATCAATGGGTGTGATTGCATGATGTATTTTATGCAATTACATTTTGGCGCTAGAAGAGGTTTGAATCCTAGTTAGCAATTCAGCGAATTTTTGCCGTATAATTCGCGAACTATTCGTTATACGCGAATAACGAAGGAAACGGACGTCCAACTGAAAGCCCGAACCCAGTTCGCGATTTATGTGAGTTAGCCGTCCAAATCGCGATTAATTCAGAATCGCGAATAAGTCGTGAGGATAATTCGGACACCTGTTCAAGTCGCAGCGGACGAGTCAACTCAGCTTTGTCCGTTTCACTTGTTTTTTTTTCAAATGTTTTTAAAAACTAACAGGATTGAACTCGCGACATGTGTGTCATTTACTGATGTATGAACCACTACACCACCCGCTTGTTGGTGTTTGTGATAGATTTTTTTTTTATATACATCAACTTAAGAAGAAAACAAGATTCCAACATTATTTTTATTAAAAATGTTTTATATTATATTTTAATGCATACCGACTTTTCCTTACCGAATTCACATTTTAAAATCGAATTATACACGTACGTATGCCGTTCCGAATTAGTGCCGAATCTTGACCCGTTGACCGAATATTGGACCGAATCTGAATTCTCCGATTCCGTATAATACTCGTACGTTTGCCGTCCCGAACTTCTCTCTGTATCCCGAATTGCTAACTAGGGTTTGAATCATGTCCTAAAAGCTCAAGAATGAAGAAACAACAATTTTGGCATCAGATCCAGCGAGTTCCAGCAGGTTCAGTAGCACCAGGGGTATTTTTGTCGCAAAGCAACAAACTTCAAACAACTACCTGAGTTCAATGTGTTTCGGACAAACAAGGTTTGGTTCCAACAGCACAAATTGAGAGAAAGAGAAGCAAATAACGAAATTAAATCTGAAGAATTGTCAACAAAAATGAAATCCAAGCAATCGTTTCACATATCAGGACAATTTTTTTTTTTTCTTCTTCTCTACTTTATCTTATCTCTAACCATCAGATCTGGAAGTTCAGAGTAGAAACTCGATAAGATGTTTTCATTCAAAACAAAGATTCAGAGAACGAGATGCAGCTGTTGGATGGAGACGGAAAAGAAAACTTCGGTGGAGATGAAACTAGATGACCCTTCATCAACTATTAATCTAAAAGGGAGAAATTTTTTCTTCTTATATCTTCGATCTCATTGTTATTATACAGATCTAGGAATTTTAGTACAAAGGTGTTATGCAGGAATTTTTATAAAAACTAGAGCATGAGTTGATTTTTCCGGTTAAAATCCTGATTTGTAACGAATTTTGACTATAGACTATGAACCAGTAGAGTTCACTCTTAAAATCCATCTTAGATTTCACGAAAATTCATGAAGTATCATATTTTAGATTCATTTTGGGGCTTTTTTCGTCCACTTTTACTTCACTGTTATGAAGTGGAGTTTGTTGAAAAGTTTGATGTAGTCCTGGTTCCGCGATTACTCACTTAATATAATTGATGCTGCAGCAGAAGTAATTGAATTCTCTACCTTTTCGGCGATGATGGTGATGGAAGAAGAAGCATACACAACAGTCATCTTCGAAGACCAATTTGGGAAATCAACTTCAGCGATCTAAACTTGGCCAACATCAGTAACCTTGGCGACAACCAAATTCAACATAAATCCATCTACCTATCCACTCTTCATATTTTGAATTGTTCTATTTTGAATCCTATTGTTGCTTTCTTACTTGTCTTTTGACTAACAAACTCAGATTGATCTCCACTTAATTTTTCGCTTATGTTTATATGTACACAGCCAACTCGGTGTTAGATTAGAAGATAGTTGATCTTCCAATGGTTGAAATCACCAAATGCAGTTAACATGTCTGATCAAATGCTTAGTTGGGAAAGCAAAAGCCATGAATAAAAGGGAAGCATTCTGACCTTCTTTCTTTTCTTACCTCCTTGTTTCCAACATTTCATAATCATTACTTTCGCTCATTTCTACCTAAGTAAGATTAACTAAACTCTTTGACAAAGTTCCGAGCAAATGACCTTCATTTAATACTTCGTGGATTAGATTGTTTTTTGTCACTATGAGAGGCGTAATGTCAGATGACCCCTCAAACTAAGATTGTATCATGAGTAGGAAACAGCCGCTTGTGTAACGTGAATTTGTGAAAATCGTGTAGGCTAGAATATTTCATTCAGTTTTTAGTGTTCTATGAATAAGTGCTGAATACCACAGGCCCATCTTGTTAGGTAAAATTGTAATTGTATTACTGTCTATCATGTATAGGACAGATTGGCGAATGGGCATTATAATGAGTTCATACCCATCGGCTAATTGATCACAGCAGGTGCATGTTGGTTGATAGCATGCCGTTCAAATGCCTGGGCTACGCACATTCTTATACCCTGCTAATATGTCCACTAATATTTACAACTTCATAAGAACATTTCATATATACGAGATAGTTTGTTTATTTGGCTGGTCTATGGATCGCATCTATGCTTACTACTGACCCTAATACCATGTATAGGATTTTAGCATATTTTAAATTTCTTTATTTTTTATCAGCGTTTGCTTAGCCATTTGTGTGGTTTGTTTGGGTGCATATACACTTTGCCGACATTAAAACTTGTGCGCAGCGTCGAAAAATGGTGCTAACAATTTGTGGTAATTGTTTTGTAGCCTCGCTGCGTTGTTAATTCGATACACGTAAAAGTGAAGAACAGGCCCAGCACGCTTAAATTTCATAAGTACCAACAAGAAGGATCATGAGAGAATCAAGCTCGCTGTCGTAACATCAACTTCTATTACTTTCGCCGACAGTTACCTAGCCAGCAGCTCGCATTTGGATTATTTGTCGAACCATAAGTACAATAAACTAGGGAGGCAGTTTTGGAATAGCAGTCCTACAACCTGTGGACATCATGAAGGGAAAATTCTACACTTAAATACTTTTATTTCCCTTAAAATTTTGGTCGTCGTTTTAGCTAAAAAAAAAAAAAGTGTAGGAGGCTTCTCCGCCTTACTCGTATGATATGCCTTAGCTCTTTATTTTTAGCTAATCATCAAATGAATTCGATTACTCGCAGCAATATCCATGCAGAATTTCCCTTGTACTCATAAGGACGATAAAAATGAGCAATACAGGTGTGTCATCTCGGGGGCTACCTAAGAGTGCCAAGGTGGACTACCTAAAAGGAGCAATACAGTTGTCTCAGCAAAGCTATTTCAGTTCCGGGAGCAGCCGCCGCTTTTCGCTCGCCGATGAATCAAATGCTAAGCTTTTTCTATCTCAGAAATTTTATTCATTACCCATTACATTGTGAAATAATTCTCCTCAGCCATACGATTAATGTAGTTGAATACCTTAGCTTAGCACATCGCTATACCATGTTTTAATTAAACGTTAACTCGGTGAAAGCACTTACCATATGTCAATGAAAGTCAGCGAGACTTATTTTAGGCCACGGATCATATTTCCTAGAACTTTAGCCTACTAAAATTTTCTGGCGACACAACTTGACACATTACTATATCTTATACAAATCATGCTAGTCACATTATAATCAAATAATATATGTTTAAGTTTATTGTGAAATAAGTTTGAGCGAAGAATGATTAGCGATATGATAACATAGCGACTGCATAGCTTCACATCTCCAAAATGGCATCCTACTGCTAAGTTTAAGATGCATCATTTTTTGAGATTCGTTGAAATCAAATCACATGAATATAACAATGATTATAGTCAGAAATACTCCTCGCTCAACCCAAGAGCGTAGCTGGGGCAGATTCTCAATCAAGTTTGAATTTCATAATTTTATTTGAATATTATGTGATCATCGCTAACCCATGATATATTTTTGTCTTTGAACGCAGGTAAATAAACCAATGAGCTTCGCCTACATTATAAAGCACGTAGATGATAAAAAGCGCCGAACGAATAAAGCTAATGAGCTTCGCCGATTACATGAGCTAATTGCTCTTGACCAAAAGGTTCTATTGAGGCGAAATGCCATTTATTGAGCTAATTGCTCCAGACCAAAAAGGTCATATTGAGGCAAAATGTCATTTACTGAGCTAATTGCTCCAGACCAAAAGAAAGGTCTTACTATGAAAACTAAGTACAATGTACAGAGGCAAAAAGCCACAAAACAAAACCCTGATCAGGTACCATGGCCAAGCGCCACTAATAAAAGCATAATGCCACTAATTTATAAAATTAATCGGAGCTAAAGGCTCTCATTCCAGAAGCATGAAAGCTTACTTGCTTCATTTAGTGAACAACCTCCTTGTAATGGTAAGCCCGAGCCAGGTTAGCTGTAAGGCCAGTCGTGTTACTTGTTGGTCTGTAAATGTTTGGCGAATAAGACTTTACCGGCGGGACCATCGTAGCATCACTCCGGCGAGAGCCATTGTGTAGTCAGCCTACTGGGCAACCCAAACAACTTATAATAGATCGCCGACGGGCACAAGTAATAATTGCGGCTGGGGTGTTATCCTAGGCTCTGCATGAAATTGACAGGACTTCATTAAATTGCAGGTTAAGTCTTTGAAGATAAATATGAGTCTTTGAAGATAAATATGGAGGCCAAGGTACTCTGTAGTGACAGAATATAAAGCTTTTCATTGCTCGAACTAACAAAGAAGATAACACCAAAGGCATAAAACAACCTAAAATGTTGAAAACATGGAAAATAACAAGCAAGAAGAGCAAGATTGAAAACCTACGATGTGTCCTGGGAATAAGAGATGTCATTGGTGGAAAAAAGTGAACACAAGAAAGCATCCTCAACCATTTGTAGGTCACAATGTAGAAAGCATCGTAAGCACTTCACGCCAATAAGACAAGGATCGTATTGTCCCAATGGCGCGCATAAGTACTAGTCGGAAGATTCTACTTATCATGGCTACATATTGGAGCCACCAATCAGCAAAAGAAAAGGCTTTTGCTCGCCGAAACAATCAATGGAAAATTGTCGTAATCGCCTTCTACTGAGGGAGTAGAAAATATTCTCCATATCTCGCCAAAATGGATATTCCATTTACAGAATCAATGTACAATACATTATCATTCGCCAAAGCTGCATACAGATCTCGTCAAAGATCGCCACCAATATTTACATAGCATGGCAGCCCACTCAGGGGCACCAGCATAAAGTCTTACAATAGTTCTATATCGGCATATTATGACTTTGAAACTTCATCATGGATCTAAAACCACCGCCTATGTATTACATTTGCATTACCCCGCCATGACTTTAACTATACACAGTAAAAAACTAACTTGAATTTCAAGTCGTTTGGATAGGTTATAGCTACAGGAACTTCAAAAGCATCTACACAGGTATTAAAGCGAGGTCATATCATCCACTTTCAAGAAGGCAAGGAGCTGATTACAACGATATTCGCTGAAGAGTTCAGCTTGGTTCATTCATACAGCACTGACCTACCCAGGATTAAGATGTCTCCTATAAATCAGCTAAGTCATCTCATCTCTTATTTCTAAAATAGTTGGCATATTATCACACTGACTTCGGCGAAAGTTAGAAATTTTGTTCAGTTGCATATTAACTGATAGCTATGATGACATCAAATACTTTCAAAATTACTCAGGGGAAACCGCCCAACTATTATTCTATGCCAAACAAAGGCTGAGTATCACAAATTTTACAAATATTTCATTGCACGCTCTATTGTGATATATATGTCATTATAAATGCATTTTCACTTCTCTTACGGGTTACTAAACATGACAGGGGCACGATCGCTAAGTTCGCATCACTATTTGCATCGGCAATATTACCTTTTACCTTTAAATTTGCCTTGTTATTTGCCTTAATGCGTTAAATCTTGAATTCGAGTAGCAAATGTAGCTTCATTCAAAGGGATTGCCGACTTTGCAACAAAGTATTCGCTGATCACCGTGTACTTTCGCCGAAGTGGAACTAGTGACTACACGCTGGGTCAGCGGCTCAATCTTATTTCACTCGCTGAACTAAGCAATGAGCAAACAATAGTCATTTAACAGCAGAGAGCTAAGTATCACTAACTCAGAATACCATACTACAATATCATAGTTATTTCAAGTTATTTATATTGCTTAAAGCATTTCATAAGATTCATAGCATGAGTAACAGGGGCAGAGCCATATACTTAGTATCAAAAGTTCAAATTTTTTATGTAGAAAAATGCACAACTCTTGTTTTGTTTTTGCTTTAAAAAGTTTCGATCTCTTACTTTTCAAAGCAAAAAGGGGCAACCACGTAAATGAAATACAAAGCTAAAAATATATCAAGCTTTTAATTTTTCTATGATTCGGTTGCAGGACATCACTTGGCGAATACAGGTATTTCAAATCACCACAAAACAAGCATAGCATCGAAAGCGGGAAAGCAGACATGACAACTACAAGCCGATGAATCCGGAGTCGTTGCCTCAGAACCTCGTGCAAGAAACAAACACCACTCTAAAATTCACAAGTAGTCAGTTTATATCATGATCCATGACAACAAAGAAGTTCGCCGTAGCACAACTTGAGTCTATAAACTTTTTCATATCTCCTCCAGTTGAAGAAGCAGACAAAGCCTTTACCCTCAAGCAAGGATCGCCGAATACTTCCAAGTCTTCGTCAATGAATGCTCAACAACAGATACCGCTGAAGATTACAAAGACAGTCAGTACCTCGCCTAGTACAAGAACCGCCGAATCTCGCTCGCTCATTGAATAAGAAGCTTCTCGGATTTTCATACAACAGTTTCCTCAAGAAGTAATGGCCATTCGTTGAAGACAGAAGATCCGCTCAAGCTCAAGCCTACATCAGCACGCCAATCCATGTCAGATCCGTCGCCGCAGATAGAAGAGTCGCTCAAGTCGTTTCGCCGACATAGCCATCCAAACCAAGATTGGATCCAGCCAAGCTACTTTGAAGATTTTACTTGTTTACTCTGCCCGCACCTGACTATACTTTAAGAAGATTTTGCTTAAGGATTAATCTGCGAACCATCCATAAGCAAAGGGGCAAAATGTGAGTGTAGAATGTGCCTTGTACAAATAAAAGCATCCTAGAGGTGAAGCTGCGTTAGAAGACTATCTCTGAGAAGTACAGAATCATCAACGGAAGGCCACGATGAATTATCAGGTATGAGAGATTAGCGTATAGAGCCGCCAAAGCTACACCAGCGAAGAATGGAAGGGCGAACTATGATCAGCGAGTAAAGGACACGTCATCGACAAAGGGTTGTACATTAGTTGGGTATTTATAAGAATATCAGAATGGTCAGGTTGACAGAGTTGACTCGTTGACTCAGTGTGATCCGCGTCATCAATCCTTATCCAGAAGAAGACTAGTTCGCTGAAGTTATAAGACCTAGCCGACCATGCTTGTCGGCGAAAGAGGACAAACAATTATTGTGAGTGTAAAGAGTATATTCGCTACGTGGCGCAAGATCAAGACAGTTGTAACTTATTCTCGCCCAGGAGAAGACACACCATAGAAGAATTCTAGCATAGGATTCCCATTAAGGGTAGTTTGGTAATTCCGCCGAAGTAGGTCTCATATAAAAGGCAATGTAACCCTAAAAGAAATGGATGACCTCTACTACCTTCTCTCTCCACCCCATCTTCTTCTCTACTAATTCCTTCCATCTTCTTCTCTACTAATTCCTTCTACTCAAGAACATGTAGAACACCATAAGTTCTCATGGAAATCCTTGTAATGATATCACCTCAAATCTCTAATAAATCCGAGGACGTAGGATCTAGCACCGAACCTCGTTAAAAAACCCTCTATGTCTCTTTTATTGTGTGTTGATTTATATGTGTTAAAATTAGATCTAAGAATAAGTAGATCAATGGGTGTGATTGCATGATGTATTTTATGCAATTACATGAGCTTCGTAAGAAACTCAAGAAACTCTCAACGAAGCCTTCTGTTCCAACGCCTTCAGAGAAACATGGAGAGAAACCTTCCGTTGTAGTTGACAAGGGTTTGCCTCAGTTCTCTAGCTCTTCTTCTCAGCCAAGGACAAAAATTACTGACTCGGCGAAGTCTGGCAAGCTTATCATTAATCTCAAAGAAAGAATCACTCCTCCCAACAATTCCGAGACAATCCCTGAAGAAAAAGATGTTGATGTTGGTATGATGGATCAGGATCATGAGGAGTCCTATTTTGAGCACGAGTGTGGTACTCCCTTAAAAGAGACCGGTGAAGCTACTACTGAGAATGTTAAACTAACCACAACTAGCAATGTTGCTACAACTGGGATGTCGGCGAAAATGAGGTTCATCACTTCCCTCGCTCATCCTTTCTTGCTCTGCATAAGATGCCACCCGGCAACAGACCTGCTCAATTTCAGAGGAGAGGATGCACCGGCGAGGTGGTGAACAGACTCGAAGATTCCTTCTCCAAATTACTCAGTCTCGAGGAAGATAATAGTCTCGACTCTCTTTACTACGAGGCTATGGTGAAGTATTCCACAACCGGTCTTGTCGATACTGAGGATCTGTCAACCATAGCTCATGACTTAACTCCTTAGAAGCATTTTAATCTTGTCACAACGGTAATTGTTATCCTTTCGGAACTTTCGCGACTAATCGGTCTCTCCCTAGGATCATACTAACTCCTCTCTTCTTTCTCCCTCAGGGTTATCAGCATGTGCTTAGTCTCATTGACACCTTTGAGGCTCAAGGTGACAGGATTGGTGTGCTAAGTCGTGAAAACTATGATCGTATCCATCAACTCGAAAGCGAGAAAGCTACAGTTAAAAGACTTCGCGAGGCGCAACAAAAGGGTGCTAATGACCGAGATGAGCTTACAGGTTAGATTTGTATGCCTTCTTATTGTCCTTTAAACTATCGTACTTTCCTTTTACCTTTAACTTTCGCCGATACCCTTAGACCTCATCCCTTCCAAGGTCACTGACAGCATCCTGACAGCCGGCTGAAGCGAGTCAAAATCGAAATATACAACTTAGCTAATGCTAATGCTAGACAGTGTGACATGTTGTTTGGTTTGGCCAAGGATGTCAAGTGGTATCGCCGAGAGGTAGATCATGTTACTGAACTTAATGAAAACCTTAACCATCTTCTCAAAGCTGCCCAAACAAACCTGACGTGGGTCGAAAGCGAACGTGATACAAACACAAACAACTCATCTCTCTCCATATCACCAGGGACCAGGGGAGGAGTTGGTGTATGTTTGTGTGGGTCACATGACCCACACAAAATCCTTAGTTTTTCAATCTGCCAGTACTTATTTATCCTGGCTAAATTTGGCCCCATAGACGATAATTTGGCCCCATGAAAATATAATTCTGGTGGATACTATGAAGTAAAATTGGAAAACCCCTTATAAAAAAGATCGTTTTACCCTTTCTCAATTAGTTGCTAATTACATGATTAAAGTGTAAACAATATTAATTAGTCTTAATTCTCATATTAAAAGAAGATTAAAAATGATCAAACATGAGAATCACCCAAGTTTTTTTAACCAAAATCTTGAATCTGAACAACGCACAATCGGTCTATATATATAGACACTTAAGCCGATTATGCTTGGGTTTTCAAACAATTGGTATATATTATTACCCAAATACGCCGATTGTTGTTAATCTACCCAGAAATATAAACAAATCAATCGGTGCATTTATAGAAACTATTAAACCGAATATAAAAATCAAAATCGTTTTATATTAAGGGATATAAAGAACGATTATGGTAAAAATAGACAGGGAAAACAGATATTTGATCAACCACTAATCGGTGTATCTCAGAACAATCATCTAACGATTTAAAAAATCTAATTTTTTAGAAGTCTTGTATCGGTAGTTAAAACCAAATATAGGGAACGATTATTTACTCTTACAATTTTTGGAGTGAAATTGCCAAACAATCGTTCTATATATACAACATCATAAACCGATTATTGACAGTTTTGAGTAATACCGATTATGAGCAATAAAAACTGGCAGAAATGTAAGGACTCAAGCTTCATTCATTGATTTAGAAATTGATTACATGGTTTAGGAAATTTTAAAATTACATAATCTAGTAGGTCCAAACAAGCCTGTCATCCATTAGTACTTCATCAATGAATCTCGGAGCACGTCTCTTCAATACGTTGTAACACTTCTTGAAACTGTATAGTGGTTGGCCTTGGCGTAATTCCCATATAGCCGCGAATCTTGCTTTCTAAAATTAAAGAGTCAAAGAAAAACAAGAAGTTAGTATTCATAACAGAAACAACGAAACAAATACAAACATGTCTCGATACTCACTTTCCACCTACTAGATCGTCGGGGATGATAGTTAATCATTTCCATAATTCTAACGTACTCTCGCATATCCATCTTCATGTGATCGAATCGAAATCTCAACATTCTTGAGTTTCGTTGTTTCTGATTCCCGTTGTGCTCTACAAAGACTTCTTTGACCCTCTTCCAAAACATAGTGTGGATTTCATTTGGTCGTTCACGTAGGACATATGCGAATGATTTCGCTAGATCTAAGTCTTCTTGGCCGTCCCAATTCCCCCATTCCCCCATTATCTCCTCTTGAATTGAAAAAACACTATCGGAGAAAGTATGACTTAAAGGTGTTCAACAATATATGTGTTTGTGAGAGAGAGGGTATGTGTGTGAGGAGGTTCTCTTATATAGATGTGATTCCAACGACTCTTTCTCTTGGAAAAACAACCTATGATCGGTATATATGTTTAACAATTAACGCTGATTATTAGCATGCCACAAATTTTAAATAATAAATCGGTTAATAATTAAGTCCACAAGAGCCGACATTTGTATAACTAAAAGAAAAGTATTGGACAATGAAGCATCGGTTGAAAATTTTAAAATAACAGTCGATTATTTAATATAAATGCAGTCCACTGAAGACCGATTGTAACATAAATCGGCCTACAAGATGAAATATAAATGCCGATTATGTCTATGAAAAAGACTTTCACGAATTTAACCTTACACAAACAGACATTTAATCTACCAATATAACAGTTTGCGATAAAAATCTTGAGAAGACGGTAATGTTTTTCGTACTTGAAGATCTTCCCGTTAATTCGTTGCCATTCTTTCAAAGCCCTAGCCAAAATTTCATCATCGCTATCATCCGAAAGTTGAGCTCGGATAAACCTAACCAAGTGCATAAATTCGTCGACCCTTTTATGTATTTTTCTCCATCACAACCACAACGCATTCTGATCTCGCACAACTTGGCTTCTAGGTTCATCAATTTTGAATTCTGCAGTGACAGTAGTCCACAATTGTGGCTCATCCACTTTAACACGATTTCGTCTCATTTCAACAGGGTCAGATAGAAAATCATATAGTTTTTACAAAGACATAAATCTTCATCCAACGTAAATTTGGGATGTGGTTTAGTTCCATCGAGTAATGAGTCTAAAGGATTTCTACTGGGTTTTCGAACCTTAGATGACGAAGAAGAAGAAGTTGTAGATGATTTGCACGCTTAACTACTGGGTTACCATAGTGTCTAGGGGAGTAGGATACAATCTCTTAAATGGAGGGGGAGTGAATAGAGGAGGAGATGTAGATGAATGTTTAGTGTAGTAGTAGTAGTAGTAGTAGTAGTAGTAGTAGTAGTAGTTATTGATTATCTCCTTAGTTATGTTCCGAGTTTCGGGAGTAGGAGACGTTGGAGGAGTAGAAGATGAAGGTTTATCCATTTTGGGGGTTGGAAACACGATTTTAAATTTTTTGAGGAGTATAGGTAGCATAGCACTAAGAGTTCTCTATGCCGTTTTTATAGATGAGAGCCCCAACGGCTATTTTTTTCAAAAACCGAACATAATCGGCGTTACTTATAAGTAACACTCGCCGATTTGATTCATACATGCACAAAATCTAAAGTACAATCGGTTTATAATGGATTATATTAACGCCGATTATGGGTACAAGAGTTTGCACGATTTGGTTACCTATAATCGTTGTATAAAAACATACACATACAACGATTGTTTTAATCGGCTAAGATTGAAGATTGTATTAACCGATTATTATCCTGAAATACACTAACTTATATCACATAGTTATGGAACAAAATAGCAAGCATCAGTACATGAACAAACATAACAACCATACATTCATAACCAGAAATTCAACAATTTAAGTCTACTGCTCTTAAAAGCCATAATTGGTTCACCATCATAGATGTTTAAGTCTACCCATAACTTAACATAAAAGAAACTCTAAAATAAGAACAGAGAATACCCAAACACATAATAAAACTCAACTAGTGTTTCCAGTTCCAAACCATGTTCGGCTGCGGATTAGTTCCCAGCTCGGTCCGCCATTGGCCTCAACAAGTAGACGGAGGCGTTCAACTACAGCACAAAGTGTACAACCACAAGGAACATCCACAACCTCACCAACCCTCTTTCTTTTAAGATTCGAGGTGCTTGTGCTTGCCATTTATCATGTGAGACAAATCTTGAGACTTGGGGAAGGAAGATAATCCCCACGCAGGGCAGGAATATAATCCCCACGCAATCGTCGTGGGAGAGGATGATCAATGAGTTCATACCTTCGACGTCGTGTCTCACTCACATGTGGATCATCCTCGCGAATTGGTGGTGGGGGTTCATGATAAAGCACAAGTGCAAGGTTCGATTCATCATCACGAATTGGTGGTGGGGGAGGTCGATCAATGAGTTCATTCCTTGGACATCGTATCTCAATCACAAGTGGATGATCAATGCGCATTGGTAGTGGGGGAGGTCGATCAATGAGTTCATTCCTTTGACGTCTTATCTCAATCACAAGTGGATGATCAAGGCGCATTGGTGGTGGGGGAGGTTGATAAATCACAAGTGCAAGGTTCGATTCATCATCGCGAATTGGTGAACCAATGGGTGCAACTAAAGCACATGGTTCAGTGGGTGTTGGTTGAGCACTTGATTATGGTTCCATGTTGCATAAACACGATGGAAACGACTTAAATATCTCACTTATCAAGAGATTAATCGGCCTATATATGTCCATACATAAAACGATTTACTACTTTATTTCATAATTGAAACAATTATCGGTTCTTACTAATCAATACATGCACCGATTATAACAATCGGTGCATGTGTTGATTAATAAGAACCAATAAATAGAGATAAGTTCCAAAAAATCTGAGAGAACCAGAATCGGTAAACCTACAACCAAATATCTAACGATTTAGCTAAGTTTAACAAGTATGGACCAACAAACCAGAATCGCTGTTTAATATACATATCATAAAACGATTTAAAAATGCCAGTAACGATTTGGGTAAGTTCCGAAAAATCTGAGAGGGAAGAATCGGTATATAAACTACCCAAAATTCAACGATTGTTAGTGTGAAAAATAATCGTTAGGAAATTCTAACACAGAAAAACGATTGTTGTTCCAGACCAACAACAATCGGTAGATATTGACAACTAAATCCATCGATTCTGGGTGGAAACCTAGGGTTTCGATTCTGCCATTTACGTGTAGAAATCAATGAAAATGTAACAACGAGTTAGTTTTACATACCTGATTGTTGTCGACATAGCGTACGCTTGCTTTGTTGATTTTGAAAATATGATGAAATTAGGGTTTTATGAACTCAAAAAAAAACAAGTGTTATGAAAACCTAGAAGAAGAAGAGAAGAACACATTATATAGGTATGATTGTAATGAAATAAAAATGTGACTAGGAAACCATGATTATGATTGTGTTTATGATTAGGAAAATTAGATTTCTAATTAAGTGTAATGCAAAGGGTAACTTAGTATATTCCTCATTTTTTTGACATCCCATAGCCACCATCCCTAGATGGGTTTAAAATTCCATGAGGCCAAATTATCGTCTATGGGGCCAAATTTAGCCTGGTTATTTATATGTAGGTATCTAGTTAGCAATGGTGCCCCACCCAAGATTGTAAGATTTTGAAAAGTATCATGGTTAGTCACTTTAGATAAATTAGTGAGACACGTTGGATTTTATAGAGTAAAAGTTGCAGTGTACTTTTGGGCGAGAGCGCGAGAGAAATAACTTGATTTTATTGTTTTCTACTCGCTTTTGTGAGACAATGAGAAGTTTGAGAAAAATACATAGCAGGTTTTCTTTCATCAATTTAATTTATACAACTTCGTGAAAAAAAAAAAGAAATGATTACAAGTACATAAGGTATTAAGGTTAATTGTGTGATCACCAGCTTTTCGTCAGCTATCAAGAGATATATCAAAGATGCTTATCTAGGGGCGCCTCTGTTTATTGATAAATCTAAGTTAAAAACCTTTGATTGTATAGTGGAAAGGATGGAATCTAAAATTCAGGGATGGGCTGGTAAAATTCTGGCGCAGCCGAGTAGAATGGTGGCAGGGAAATCTGTGCTTGCCAGTATGCCTATTTTTCAAATGGGATGCTTCCTGCTACCCAAGAAAATAACTAGCAGAATCAATTCTGCTCAAAGGAAATTTTGGTGGGATGCTGGGACTAAAGCCAAAGGTATGTGTTTAAAATCTTGGAGATACTTTTGCAGACCTATAAATAGAGGAGGTCTGGGCTTCAAAGAAGCTGGCAAAATGAACAAAGCTATGATAGCTAAGTTAGCTTGGAGACTTTTTGAATTTCCTGATGCTTTGTGGGCTAAGATGCTAAAAGAAAAATACTTTAGGAATACTTCTGCTTTTTATGCTAAAAAACCTTCAAATTCATCTTGGATTTGGAGGTGTATCTTGAAAGGTCTAGCTATCATTCATAAATTCAGTTGCTGGGAGGTGGGTGAAGGTTGTTAGGTTAATATTTGGACTGACAATTGGATTTTTGGAATGAAGGAACCTTTGGATTCTACTATTTCAGATAGATGCAACAAGTTAACACTGGTGTCAGAATTGCTGGATTCTGAACATAAGCAGTGGAACCATTTAACAGTTATGAGAAAATTTCCTCGTCATATTGCTAAACTTATCCTGAACACAAGACTCAGAATTCATAGCTCTGGTGTTTTGGATACAGACAAGTTAAGATGGCTGCTAACTCCAAATGGGGTTTTCTCTGTCAAATCCCTTTATGAGTGTTTACAAAATGCAGGTGAACACAATGAGCAGGTGGCTACCTTCTGGAGAAAATTTTGGAACATAAATATCTCTCAAAGAATCAAGATTTTTTTTGTGGAAATGCATTAATAATGCGTTGCCAGTTAGAAGTAGGCTTAGTAAGTATATTCCTTCAATTGATCCAATATGCATTTTCTGTGGCATTGAAAAGGAAACTATAACTCATCTGTTCTTTGAATGCAGCTTTGCACAAACTATTATGCTTCTTCCACCTAATCCAGGAATGCATTTTGTTCAGGATGCTAATAAATCTTTCTTAGATTGCTATAATGAGTGGTCTGCAGGGGAAAATTTTGACTACAACTTCCAGACAATGGCAACCAAGTGTTGGCTTATTTGGAAGGAAAGATGTGCTAGAATTTTTCAGCAAAAACAGACTGCTGCCTTGAGTATAGCCATAGGAGTTCAGAAGTCAATTATTTTCTGGAATCACAATTCTAATAGTTTGAATGCTAGGGCTAACAGTGCTTTGCAGGCTATACCTACAATAATTCATACTTGGAACCATCCAAGCTTTGGTTTCCTGAAGATAAATATAGATGCTTCTTGGAAAAAAGATGATGTTTTCTCTGGTTTTGGTCTAATTCTGAGAAATTGTGCAGGAATTGCTTTACAGGCTACATCGGGCTTCTTCATCTCTTCCAGTGCAGAAGAGGCAGAAGCAATGACTCTTTCCAAGGCTGCGGATTGGGCAAAAAATCTACATTTATCTGGGTTTGAAATTGAAGGTGATTGTAGAAGAGTTATCCAATTTGCAAAAGAGGAGAGTAGTGCAATCAAGTGGCAGAATGAAGAGATAGTGAACAGAGCTAAGCAAACTTTAAACTCCATGTCAGACAACTCTTTTTTGGGATTCACTTTCGTTCATAGGGAAGGAAATCTGGTGGCTGACAAATTAGCAAAGAAGGCTAGAGTTCTAACTGTTAATAGCTCCTGGCAATCTGTTATGCCTCCTTTTATTACTAGGTTGTTAGCAAAGGATAGGCAGTTTATGAGGTATGTTCCTGTTCAAGCTACAGATGCAATTATAGAGCAATCTGCTAGCCTTTTAATAGAACAGACTGAATTTCCTGTTAGAGGTAATTCCGCTTTAGTTTCTAATGTATCTTATCAAGATAACCTGTTTCAACACTCCTCTTCCGGTGACATTCTTGTCCAGATGAGAGAGTTACAATCAGGTTAACTTTTTTTGCAATATGACGTACTTTCAAAAAAAAAAAAATAGTATATACAACTTGCTTATGCAGACGACATTTTTTCCCCGGTCAAACTTAGGGCACCACCCGACTATAATTCCACCACTGCCAAGGACAAAGCTAGATAAAGTCAAGAGGGAACAGTTGCCCCCTTAACATACTTATACACAGAGAAAGATAATGTATTTAATACACACAATACAGTATACAGTTAATAGGATGCACTAATAATGATCCAAGATTAGTATTACTATAAAACATGTGGATGATCTTCACATCTTGTAAATCATCTGACAAAAAACTGCGCATCCAAGATCTTGTGCTTGCATGATTTGAAAAGCAAAGGTGACAACCTTCAACCATTCTGACCTAAAATTTACGTCTAAAATCAATTTATGTGAGTTTCACATGCCACTACAAACTAAACCTACATTAATAATTGTAACTTGTACTTACAATTTGCATTTTGAGAAAACATAGTGGTCCTAATTAATTATACGCGCATTGAAATTAAACCATTGAATCACACCATTTATACGAGGGGTGTTTTATTCTGTCCAAGACAAATAAACTCTCAACCCTTAACTTACTTTGCCTACTCGTGTATTGCACTCATTCTTAGTTTGATGACTCTAGTCTTATCGTCTTATCGTATGCGTGTAACATATCTCATTTTCATATTTCTACTATTATAATCTACCATATATTAGTTAAAACCCTTAATTCCACAATAAGAAAACAAAAAACCTTAAAGGGTATCAATATGAGACTTTGGTATGTTTTAGATGGATAAGAGAGAAATTACCAGGCATTTTGCAGCGAGGTCATGAAATGAAGATCGCGAAGAACGATCTGAGAAGCATTGAGAAGGTGGAAAGCATGTCGATAATGTCGGCCGAGGAAGAGAGCTTGAGCTTGCATGTATATTTCAGCAGGATTCGAAGTGAATGCCGCAACTTTATCAGCAAAAAATATGGCTGAAGAGTAAAGATGTTTGCTAACACAATCTCTAACTACACCTCTCAGCTTCTCCACCACATCTTCTCTCATATTTTTCAGTGGTTGGGTTTACCCTACACATGTATCCAAGAAGATATTACTTCTCAGAGATGAAATTACCTCTTTTGAAACATCGCAACGGTTTTTCAATCAGTTGCTAAGCCAACTAAGTCCAGACACTATGTGTTAAGCCAGCTAAGAGCAAAAGCAACCATGGTGCCATACACCAAAACACCAAGTGCCATATTTGGGTATGCAGATGGGATTTGGTGCAAAAAAATACAACCATCACACTAAACTCATCGCCAAACCGTAATTTCTGGCGTCGGAGAAAACGTGATTGTATTTTACGTAAAATGTGCGAACGCGATTTTAGTTTACGCGAACGAAAACGTTCACACTAAGACGTGATTTTTGTTTACGTCAAATGCACTCGCGTGATTTTATTTCACGTTCTTTTATTTCGCGTTCTTTTATTCACGTTCACACTAACACGTTATTTTATACATCACGTTTGGGCAATAACATGAAATATAATCACGTCCCACCATCCCTACACCAAACCCATTCGATGCGCTATATATGGTGTGAAAATCAGCTCAATTTGGGTTTGCTGTTTTGCCGTGAGCATGACTGCCGATGGGCTATACCTAATTTGGTGTTATGGCACCAACACTGCTATTGCTCTAAGTGCACCAATTTCCACTATACCAAAAGTGTTGAACACAAATTACCCAACCAGATAAATGTTTAAAGACGAAATCAAACAGAATCCCTACACCGAAACAGTGAATAAGTTAAATTCATCACAACCAATCAGTGTAAACAAAAATGTCTGACTATCACCGGAAAGCCTTCAACATGCTTACAGTTAAAATCAAAACAAGTAGAGAAAACGAGATACTCATCAGAATTTGTCAAATATTAAGAACATGAGAGTGAGAATGAACTCCTTTTGATGAGTTGAAAATTAGGGTTCTCAAACAGTAATCAGTAATTTGATGGGAAACGTGTTACGACACCAACACTATACGTCTCTAGTTTTCCTTATTTAGTCTTTACCTGTTTTAGTTAATCAGTTTCCTAGTTTAGTTAAAACTCTTAATTACTTGCACTGCAAGATTGTGTAGCTATAAATACTTCTCGACCTGTATTCGATGAAGCAAGCAATACAAACAGTTTATTTTAATTCTTTTCTTGCACAAAGCAGAGGTGGTTAACCCCCAACTCAAAGGGTTTTATCCAGGGTTCTTACCCATCCATTGTGTTCTATCTAGAGTTTTGGTCAAGGACCCTAACATCTGGATCAGAGCAGGTTCAAGATCATCTCTAAAATCACCTAAATTTTTTTTTTTTTACGATGCAGAACTACACGGAAAATCTCCAGCTCGTGCAAACTAGTCTTACTAGTGTTTCTGAGAAGCTTGATACTCTAGTTACTACGATTACTGATCAGCACACCCAAGCTACAGCTATTGCCAGAAGTAAGACGATTGAAAAACGGCAATTGCGTGAAGAAGACAGAGAAAATCGTCGACAAGAATCAGCTGCAAACAATGCAACCCTAGCAACGACTATAACAACAGCTATGAATACCATGTCCACACAGCTTACTACAGCTCTGACTATAGAGCTTACTACAGTCCTTCGTGCAGCTTTTGCTGAGTTTCTTCCACGAGTTAATCAACAGAATAATGGTCATGCTGGCGGTCCTCATCAGGGAGTTCATCCTCCTCCACCACCTCCACCACCTCCTGCTAATCCCAGACATGCTACGTTTAACCTCAAGTTCCCTTGTTTTGATGGAGAAGATCCGGATGGTTGGATCTTTAATGTTGAACAGTATTTTGCAGTTAACACGGCTGATGATGCTCTTCGTATTACCATTGCTTCTGCACATCTCAAAGGTGACGCCAATGCTTGGTATAGATGGAAGCAAACTAAAGTCACGATTGTGACTTGGCGAGAGTTTTGTTCTCATGTCCGAGCTAGATTTGCCCCTGAGAAATTTGTTGATGCTAGACTAGCCATCAGCACTATCGATCAGCAAGGTACGGTACGTGAACACATACCTGCATTCGAACGTTTGCTTAACTTTGTGGATTTTCCTGAAGATTATTTGGTTAGCTGTTTCATTCGTTCCTTGAAACCACATATTGGAACTGTGGTTAAGTTACTCGCCCCACAAACATTGAGTGATGCTTTCATAAAAGCAATTCACCAAGAGGATGCTTATGCAGCAGTCAAGACTACTCAAAGGCCACCTTATCGTCCTCCTCCGTTTCGTTCTCAACCATCTACTCCAGCTACTCAGATCAAACGCAATTCATTGCCTCCAGGAGCTCGCCGTTTGTCTTGGGAAGAACAACGTGAAAAAAGGGAAAAAGGCCTATGTTTTAACTGTGATGAGTTGTATAAACCAGGCCATAACTGTTTAAAGCCAGGATTGTTGATTTTGGAAGCGTGTCCAGAGCTGCTACAACTAGATTCCGCACCAACTATGGATGACTATACTGAGTCCTCTGAATCCCAAGAAGAAGTTGTTCCTACAATTTCTTTGCATTCACTATTAGGCTCGACTTTTCCTACTACAATGCGTATTACTGGTTTTGCTAAAGCTCAACCTTTAACAATCTTGGTGGACTCTGGTTCTACCCACAATTTTCTTAGTCCTACGTTGGCTAAACAATGTAAGTTGGCAATTCAGTCTAAGGATGTGGCTCTACGTGTTACAGTGGGTAATGGTGGTCATCTTCATACTCAAGGAATGTGTGCCAATGTTCCCATTCGTCTGCAAGATCATCAATTCACTGTTGATTTCCACTTATTGGCTATTAGTGGATGCGATGCGGTTTTAGGAGTACAATGGCTTCGTACTTTGGGTCCTATAGAATGGGATTTTGAAAAGCTATTAATGAAGTTCTAGCTCAACGGTACTGTTATTGAGTTAGTTGGTAATAATTCTTCCTCATTACTGCTCTTGGATACAGTACCCATGCGAAAAATACTGCGCAAAGAAGTCTATGGAGTTTTCTTTCAGCTGTCTTCTATAACCACTCCTGCATCTATTGTGGCTACTGCATTATCTCCTGAGATTCAACAACTATTATCCAAATTCAAGGATGTTTTTGCTACTCCGACTTCTCTTCCGCCTGTACGGCTGCATGATCACCATATTAAACTTCTTCCAGACTCAGCTCCGGTAAATGTCTGCCCTTACAGATATCCTCATTTTCAGAAAAACGAGATTGAGAAAATAATATTGGAGCTCCAGCAGGCTGGGTTCATACGACCGAGTTCAAGTCCATTTTCTTCTCCAATTTTGATGGTTCGAAAGAAGGACGGTTCCTGGCGTATGTGCGTTGACTATAGAGCCCTAAACAAGTTAACAATTAAGGATAGATTTCCTATTCCTATGGTGGATGAGTTGTTAGATGAACTTCATGGCGCAAGCATATTTACAAAGCTGGATTTAAGGTTAGGTTATCATCAGATTCGTGTTCATAAGTCTGATATTGCTAAAACAGCTTTTAGAACGCATGATGGTCACTATGAGTTCCTTGTTATGCCATTTGGACTCTCGAATGCGCCTGCTACTTTCCAAAGTCTTATGAATCATCTATTCAGGGCCTATTTGCGAAGGTTTGTCTTGTTTTTTTTGATGACATTTTGATTTTCAGTTCAAATATGTCTGATCACATTAAACACTTGAATATTGTGTTTGAAATCTTAAGAGCAAATCAGTTGTTTGTCAAGGAATCAAAATGCACTTTTGCACAGCCATCCGTCAACTATCTTGGTCATGTTATCTCGTCTGAGGGTGTTGCAGTTGAGCAGGATAAGATTGAGAGTGTTTTATCATGGCCGGTTCCTACCACTATTAGGAGTCTCAGAGGATTTTTGGGTTTGGCTGGTTATTATCGAAAGTTTGTTAATGATTTTGGGAAGATATGTGCACCATTAACTCAACTGTTGAAACGAGATGCGTTTGTTTGGACGGATGAAGCTACAGTTGCCTTTAGAGCTCTGCAACATGCTCTTACAACTACACCCGTCTTAATACTACCAGACTTCTCGAAAGAATTTCAGTGTAACGACCCGTCCCTCCACCGATATTGTCCCCACTTAACCACTGCGGTCGGTCGACCGTTTGCTTTTTACAGCAACGGTTTGTCAGGTAAGAATTTGAATTTATCTATCTACGACAAAGAGTTGTTAGCCATTGTTTCTGCGGTGCAAAAGTGGAAACCTTACTTACTTGGCAGGCATTTTAAGATATATACAGACCATAATAGTCTGAAATATTTCTTGAATCAACGTATCTCATCAATGGAGTAGCAGAAATGGGTTTCTAAAATGTTAGGATACGACTATGAAATCTTGTTTCGTCAAGGAAAGGAAAATGTGGCAGCTGATGCTCTTTCTCGCTGCTCAGGAATGGTTTTCTCTGCAGTTTCCACTCCAATATTCTTTAGTGTCCATGAAATCATTCAGGAAACAGTTGATGCTCAGGAGTTTGCTATTCTCATTCAACAATTGCGTAGTATCCCATCGTCAAGACAACACTATTCTTTCACTGACAACGTTTTGCGTTACAAAGGCAGGATTGTGGTTTCTTCTACTTCAAAGTGGTGTTCTATTCTTCTTCAGGAATTTCACTCGACTCCAATGGGTGGCCATTCTGGTTATCTTAGGACTTACAAACGTCTTCTTCAAAAAATTTATTGGAAGGGTATGAAGAATGCAGTCAAGCAATTTATATCTCACTGTGAGATATGTCAGCGAAATAAGGCAGAAGCTATCTCTCCTCCTGGATTACTACAGCCACTACCTATCCCTGCAGATGTGTGGATGGATATTTCTATGGATTTTGTGGATGGATTTCCACCTTCGAATCGAATGACATCTATTCTAGTGGTCGTAGATAGACTGTCTAAGTATGCCCATTTTATTGGTTTGGCTCATCCTTATTCTGCCTCTGACATTGCTGCTGTTTTTGTGCGTGAGATTGTTCGTTTGCATGGAATGCCAAAAACGATTGTAAGTGATCGTGATGCTATATTCATGAGTAACTTTTGGGAAGCATTCTTTTCTCTACAGGACACAAAGCTGTGTAGAAGTTCTGCTTACCATCCTCAAACAGATGGCCAAACAGAGGTCACTAATAGAACTCTTGAGTGTTATCTTCGTTGCTTTGCAAGTATGCAACCAACAGATTGGTACAAGTGGCTACCTTGGGCCGAATGGTGGTATAACACCAGTTTCCACTCAGCTATTCACATGACCCCTTATCAAGCTGTCTATAGCAGAGTACCACCAACAATTTCAAGTTATCTTCCTGGTTCAACTAGTGTTCATGATGTTGACCTCACTCTTCAAGCTAGAGACCGCACATTAAGGATTCTAAAGTCTAATCTTGAGGCTGCTCAATCAAGAATGATGACTTATGCTGATACTAATCGTACTGAGAGAACTTTTATGGTTGATGATTGGGTGTATTTACGTCTTCAGCCATATAGACAGACGTCAGTTGCCAATCAGCCCTTCTCCAAATTATCTCCTAAGTTTTACGGTCCTTTTCGCATCATTGACAGGATTGGTGATGTGGCATATAAGCTTGAGTTACCAGCTTCAAGTCGTATACATCCAGTCTTCCATGTTTCACAGCTTAAACTTAATTAAGCTAGGATCATCTGTCCATGTTGAAACTACTTTACCAAATGTGATAGATTATGATAAGTGGGAACCTGAGCTTATCCTAGAGCGTAGAATGTTCAAAAAGGGCAATAAGGCTGGTACTCAATGGTTGATTCAGTGGAAGGGTCACTCCAAGGAAGAAGCAACTTGGGAAGATGCAGATGACATAGAACAGCGTTTTCCAGAACTTACAGCTTGAGGGCAAGCTCGTTTTCAAGGGTGGTGGGATGTTACGACACCAACACTATACGTCTCTAGTTTTCCTTATTTAGTCTTTACCTGTTTTAGTTAATCAGTTTCCTAGTTTAGTTAAAACTCTTAATTACTTGCACTGCAAGATTGTGTAGCTATAAATACTTCTCGACCTGTATTCGATGAAGCAAGCAATACAAACAGTTTATTTTAATTCTTTTCTTGCACAAAGCAGAGGTGGTTAACCCCCAACTCAAAGGGTTTTATCCAGGGTTCTTACCCATCCATTGTGTTCTATCTAGAGTTTTGGTCAAGGACCCTAACAAAACGTGACTGATTTCAGTGTGAAATTGAATTTCTAGGGCTGTGAAACTGAAGCTGGAGAGGGCGGGATATTTGGGAAGGGTTTTAGTATTGAAAACCTGAGCTGGAAATAGAAAATATGAATCTATTAACGGAGAGAGAGGGGACGGGACGGGAGGGGAGGGGAAAGAAAAGTACCAATTTTGGTTTATCAAATTAGGGTTTGGATCCGTTGGTTGGTTTACGAAATTGCGGGAACAAGAACGAAGAAGATGAAATGAAATACTCACTCCGTCTCAGTTTAATTGACCGCTTTGACTAAGTCAAAAAAATAAGGAGATTATTTGAATGTCCGAGTATACCCTTATTATATATAGAGAGAATAAATGAATTTCTATTTTTAGGTAGGAAATAATAAAGAGAAAATATATGACTTTATTTTTGATAACTATAAAAAGAAAAAAAAAATATTGTAATAAAAATATATTTTTATGAATTTACTTCCACTTTATCTATATATTTTTTAAGGGTATATCTGCGAGTTTGTTGGAAAAATGCAAATATAATCAGAAGCTGGTTACACTTTTGAGACAAACGAAAATAGTAATGAGGACAGTTAAACTGTGAGAGAGGGAGTAGTTCGATTCGGTTAGGTTCTCAAGTCCGATTTAATTGTCTGGATCGTGGTTCGCATATTCACTAGAGAATTGTGGTGGTTGTTTATGGTCTCTGTGCATAACAACATGCAAATCCTAATTTCCTCCCCGATGAGCAGTAGAGATGAAATCGTGAAAATGAATTAAAATAATCCAATTCCAACCAATACCAAATCATAACTTCCCATATCTGACTCATAATTTAGCTAGTTAGCTTTTTTTTTTTTTGTTTTTTTTTTTTTTTGTTGTGATTAATAAAAATTTTATTAATCAGTGGAAGTATTTTCCGTAATCATGTCCAACATAACAAAATTAGAAATGAAATCAGGTGGGCTGTTTAACCACTCTGATGTTTGCCTAAATTTTCTACTATAGTTAGCCAATTCATGTGTTGGCTTATTACAATCTCTATTGAGATAGGAACATTTCCATGTACTAAAATCCTTGAGTTTGACTGCCGCATCCAAAAGCAAATCCTCATTATCCCATGCTATATTACTTGTGCTTCCTTTGAAGAATTCCTCTATTCCCTTCAAATCTGTTTCGAAATGCACGTCTTTTAGCCCCAGCTCCCAACACCATGCGACAGCCTCATAAATTGCTAAGCATTCTGCCTTTTCTACGCTTGCAACTTCTCCAAGGAACCTTGCTCTGCACCTGGTGAAGTTACCTGCAAAATCGCGCAAAATTAGTCCCAAGCCTGCTAGTTTTGTTTCCTTGTGATGCATCTTTCTCTAGCTAGTTAGCTTACACAATCTGAGAGATGCAACAATTTTGCTAATTTAAGAAGATGATAATTCTTGGTCTTGCACAATCTGAGAGATGATAATTCTTGGTCTTGCACAGAGCTCTACATCAACATGGTCAAAAGTGGCAGTTGATCTCCAAAAACGTGTCAACAGCAGAAAGGCAAAGAAAAAGGAGAAGTGAGTCTTTCTACTCCAAAAGTTTGGGTAGTACTTAATTTACAACCGAATTTGATCAAAAATGAAATTACATTGTCTTATCAAGCAAGCGAGCAACAAATTGTGCCGCAAGTCCTTTTTGAATTGCAAATCATATCCTATAAAAAAACAAATTCTTTCAAATCTGGAGTCATGACATTGCTATGCATGACTTTTTGTAGTCTTTTGGGAAGTTAAATTTTTGAACATGATTCACAAGTGAATTAAAATTATCAATCAACTATGGAACCTTGAACCTGGTAATTGTACTTTTTCTTTGTGACGAGATTGCAGAAACCAATAGACAGATCATTTTTGCAACACACCAGCAGCAACTAACCACGAGAGGACCGTATTCACAAATCCACGGAAGAAAGAAACGCAGATCATTAAGAAAGCTGACGGAGAATCCTGTTTTCTGCCCTGCTTGATCTAACGGATGGGCTCAAACATAACATTGATCCATACCCAGACTAACAGGAGAATCGCAGCTCCGGAAAAGTCAATTCCGCCAAACCTAGGAAGCAGTATTTGAATCAATCTAAATCCACAAATATCTGCATCATCAATTACGATTTCTTACAGTGAGCAAACAATACATCCAATTGGGTTGCAAGCCCAAAATGAAAAATGGGATAGTATCATTTCTGGCTAATAACAACCATGCAGTCTAAATTCGGAAATGATATGCAAAAAATAATACGAAAGACGGAGAAGCACAGACCTCATAATCCGGGACAGGATCATACGTTTTGTTATCACCCTGGTCTACTAATGTTATTCCTCTGATTTTTTGAACCCCAACTCTAGTAGCAATTAGATTCTGCATCATTATCGGCACAGCTTAGGATCATCTGCGGTAAGTACATACAAACTAGCAAAGAAACCAAAGAACACAAAAACAAGCAAAGCAAGTCCAAGCTTTTTTTATACTTGATATCATCTCCGCTATTATGCATTTACAATAACAATCCATTCTGACTAGCTTTCCTAATAGCTTTGAGATTCATTACTAGTTTCTTTTAGTTACTAGTTTGATATCTGGTTTTGGGAGATCGCAAGAGATATTCTTGTGGAGAAAAGAAAACTGTTTTGTTAGTATGCTACTCTTTTGGGAGCTAGTTATTGTAAATCCCACGACTGACAAGGTAAACATCAGATGTAGTTATCTCACCAGGTTGAAATCCATGGAGCTCAATGCCTCCACCTGCTGTATCACCTATAAAAGATTGTTAAGAGTGACTCCCCAAATGCAGCTAGTAAAATAGCTCCGCAAACTCAATCGAGATATTAAAATAGCGATTGAATATCATACCAAAGTCTGAGCACCATTAACCATAACAGTTTTCTCCTCTTGAAGATCCCGACGTGATACGAAAATTTCGAAGGGGCCCATTTTCCTATCCAAATGATTTGTGAGGGTTAACCTTACCTGTGGGAACACAAGTTAGTTCGTTAAGTTCAACCAAACAGAATGAACTTAAAAGATAAGTTAGTGCATTACTTGAATGCACATGAATTCTTAAAAGCTACCATATTTTTAAGAAATGAAACAGAATGAGAGTGTGAAATTTCTTTCCAGGATTTACATGCTCATGCTGGTCATCAATATGATCCAACATCTACCTATGTCCTTTCCCAACCAGTACAACTCATCATATAATGCACACTAGACATGAACTTAGGTATCATATCTTCTATAAAGGAGCTACAAGATGGTCCATTTCAAGTGATGTGTGTTCTAAAACTAGCATGAACGCAGCCACAGAAATATGGACAACGTAGTTGAAATAGACACAACAAGATAGCCAAGTTACAAATCTTTTGTTATTACAATCCTACTGTGGCATTCAGTGTAGAATATTTACCGAAAAGGGTTTCTCCAGGAGGGTGACAGAAGGAACCTCCGCAATCTGCAATTCAATCTCTCTACGTGCGAAGGGCTGCAAAAATGTGTAAGATACTTTCAGCAGTTGGGACTGGGGATTCTTACAAAAGGGTGCACACAAAAATAGGTAAAAAATGCGCAGATTTTATAAAGGCAGATCGTTCCAATGCAGCGCATACCAATGAATTAAACAGTCATGTTGCAACATAGATGAAGCCTTAAATTGAAGATGTTTTTTCCTTTGTTTTTGTTTTTTTTTGCACGGGCAGAACTTGTTCACCAAGAATATTTGTCAGCTCAAGCAACTTCCTATTGTTGTTTCATTAAATTAAATTATCCAATAGAAATACCAAGCTGGGATATGTCAAGAAACATCTTCTTCTTTTTTATCAGTATACCATGAAGGGCATATAAACAAGGTGAACCATCGGATTGACCGACAGCTACGTACCATCAGAAACCACCAAACACCAATTTATCTAGTAGATAGAAAGGTCAAAACCCTGGTAAGTTTTAACGGAAGAAACATGTTATATTATATCAATACAATGGCCGGGACATACTGCCATTTAACTTCTATCAAGGGGATCCTAAGATTCCTAATACGCCAAGCTTTGCAAACAAATCCAAGCCTTTACTTAAAACCATAAGCCAGTTTAATACTTGCTGATGACTCACGTCCTAAACTAAAGGGTGACGGGAATAGATTTTAAGCATCCACTCTGGCGACAAGTCCATGGAAGTTGAATCATCCCTCTCAAAAAGAATAGTGTCATTCACAAGATGATAAAAATGAATTTGTACTTACACTTCCGAGAATATGTTGTGTTTGCAGACGGCCAGGTTCACCCAAATTGGTACGCCATGTTATCTGAAGCTTACCAAGGGTATTGCTACCTTCAACTTTAATTTGTGCAGGGCCATCCGAGGACTGCTTTAGTTGATAGAGAAAATTGTGAATTCCTCCACCAGCTTTGATGAGAACAGGTTGCTTAAATATATCTCTGTCAAACAGAAGAATGAACCATGAAAAAGGATCTAATTTGTTAAGCTCTAAACTTAAGAGGGGCCAGATTCATTAAGGAGCCTCTTTTCTATAATTGAAAAAGGACCACAAATCTACCGCAGACTAATTAGCTATTATAACAGGTTACAAGTGAAGCTAGAACCAAATACAGATACCAATAGAGTTAAGCAATAAAATTGTTGAAACTATTAACTGAATATATGCAATATATAAATGTGTCACACCACCTTGTGCTACAATCCACTTCTGAATGGTGCTTATCAGCTTTCAGTATTGCTGCACTCCAGTTCTGAGTAGGCTCAAAATCAACTTGGTCCATGTAAAGGTTTGACTTTGTATGGTTTTCAATGCAAGCTTCCAAATACGTATTTTCCTGAGAAGGAAGAGGACCAACTATGTAAACAACAATTCATAACCGAGATGAGTTTAGCAATTTCCTATCTTTGACCATGGGAAGTAACCAAAAACGGACACTAAAATGATACAAAATTTAAACAGGACCAATTGTGTCAGCTTTTAAAAATAAACTAAAGCCAACCAAATGTGACTTGTTATTCAAATTTTCAGTGTCAAAATATATCAGTAAGAGGCTAAGAGCTGATATATCAATTATGCCGTACTAGGACAGAAACTTTACATGACTACATTAACAGCTTTGTCAATTTTTATTCGCTCAAGGAACAAAAACTACACATGTGATTGATACCTCATCCCCTTACAATTTAGTGAAAACTACAGGAAGTATGACCGTATGTAGTATTAGTATCACAACGGAAGAAAGGAAACATGTATTGCCCAACTTCCAAATAAGCACCTAAGTTGAGATACATGTAACTTGCACTAATTTAGTAATGCTATTAAGAGTCCATGTAAAACATGAATGTGTCGGTATCCCTTATACAGTATGTTCTTACTCTTTAGCATCACACATCAATCTTTTAGATACTTCAAATTCATGTAAATATAGATGTCGCATACAAAAAAGATTAGTGAAGTTCAGATTTGTATGGAAACTGTCACTTCATGCATCCAAACAGTAGCTAGAGCAACGTCTGACCCTAAAATTCCTAAAGTAAGTTAACTTGTTAACCTGAAGAGACATATACGTCATATGGTACATCAAATTGAACCATTTCACTCAGGTGGTAGAAGAACTAAACACAATCATGATGAGGGAATATAAGAAGATACGAATTACAAGTCCCTCTATCTCTCTTCACTTATATCGACTCTAAACAGTAATTTACAAACTAACGATAAAGAAATGAACCAGCGCAACATACCTTGACAATGCGAACCTGCAGTGAGAAAAATTCAAATTTGTTAAAAAAGACTAATTTGATTTCTCATCCAAAAAAAAGCTTGAGAAAAATCTTGACAAGGCTGCAGTAGCTTGTAAATCCATTGCATATAGCATTTATACCTTTGTTCGTACTGAAAGTGGGTTAGCCACAATAAACTTAAAAAACTGGGGTAGATACTTGCGCTCGCCTTCACCATCATTATAAAGAGCAGTACATACCAACCTACACATTCAGAAAAAAGAAAAGAAAACCAACTTAGCTGTTAAAAACAGTTTGTGCATAAACAATATAGAATCAGTATATGCAAAAAGTACATACGTGTGAGCACCAAGTTCCTTGACATCATGTTCCACAATAAAATCATATCGTCCCCCTGCCCGTATTGTCTCTACAGGTGATTTTGAAGTATCTAAAAGTAGTATCCGCTGCTTTTC
This sequence comes from Papaver nudicaule, assembly GCA_023529015.1. NCBI lineage: Eukaryota > Viridiplantae > Streptophyta > Magnoliopsida > Ranunculales > Papaveraceae > Papaver > Papaver nudicaule. Next base: position 71,935 of record JAJJMA010180890.1, read on the forward strand.
TGTTTGTATTTCAGCCTGCGTTCATTTATTCACTGTTAACAGTTGAACCGTACTCGTTAGAGAACATAAAATGAAATGCTAAGCTCATGCTTTTCTGTCACTACTGTCGAAACATCCTTGAATGCAAATAACATGGTTTCAACTAGTATAATCCACCAATCTAGTGAGTACTACTGAGTGTGTGGTTAGGTTGGCGCAAGGTTCCTTATTCTAGGTGTTCCCATAGAGGCCACAGTCAACACCATTAAAAACAAAAAAAATGTTTCTAACAAGATCACCTTAATAACAACATCCCGGACTTCATATTCGGAACTGTTATTGATACTGATATAGCTACAAAATGTCTCCCCTAAATAAATTGCCCTGCATAATAAAATCGAACATCAGAGACAAATTGAAAATACCCTAAGCTTGACAACCTTTGAAATTTTGAGCACTGGGTATTGATGTTTTACCCAAAAGCTTGAGGAAGAACAAGCAAACCAGAAAGACCCATGGAATCGGAAGGATTTTGAAGCTGAAAACGATGACGATAAGAGAGATCCGTTTCATTTGATTTGTTATTGGTAAGATTAGATGAAGGGAATAGTCGAGATAGATTAGATGAAGGGAATAGTCGAGATAGATTAGAAGAAGCAATTGGATCATCAAATAGATCTTCACCAGTAAGTAAATCAATTGGGTCAACAAGAAGAGGACTTTCAACTTGAAATGATGGTCTACATAATCTCATTACTCTAAATGCTAAGGAATGTGATCCCCCCTGTGTTGAACTCATTTTTCCCCCTTGAGTCAGAAGCAGAAAGAACGAAGAAACGAATGGAATTTGGTCGATGGGCAGCAGAGATTTTGATGATTTTCCGGTATCCCAATTCTAATGCACTTGCCCAACTAGCAACTACGCACGGCCTAAACTCTTCGATTTTTTTTTTCTTTTTGTTTGGGTAATAAATAATAGGTGAGTGTTTGTTTACGCCCAAGTCTTGTATTTACTTTCTCTATTTCCTACCACTGTAACTGTCTGTTGTCAGTGTTAAGTGTTAACTGTTAGGTGAGACAGGTCGGCAACCCGTGCTACGCACCGGGTAGGATGATTGTTCACGTTATGGTGTGAAGCATCTCAATTAAAGTGAAAAATATAGATTACTGTTTGGGCATCAATAAATCTCCACCCAAAACATGATTGATGATTGTGATGATGATGATGATGATGTAAAATAGAGATAAATAAATAAATAAAGGAGACACAAGGATTTAACGTGGTTCGGCCACTGTTGTGCCTACTCCACGGATGAATCCCATAGAGAGGGATATTTTATTGATTTCTGTATACAGTAATTTTCTAGGGTTAGAAAACATATCCTCCTAGGGTTTTGGTCCCCTCTATTTATATTGTTGTATTTGTGGGATAAACCCTAATTTTGAGATAAACTTCATCCAAAAGTAACTTGGCCTGCAAGACTTCTGGAAACTTCTAGAATCTTCTTTTGGGTCAGCTGAAGTGGACATGGGCCAGATGGGCTTGACTACAGGAATATAAACCCATTTTATATATGGTACAAACAATTACCATTGAAGCATCTCAATTAAAAAAATGCAGACTTTTGCCGCTATCTTTTCTTGAGTTTAAAAGCATATTCATAGATCATTGATTTTTTCTTGTATCCAATAGTATAATTCATAAATCATTGGTCTGTATTTGATAACCTACTAATAACCATTAAAAATAATCAATGTACTAATAACCATTAAATACAATTAAGCTTCAATGTCAATAGAAAAACGCTCCATGAGCACAAAATAAACTGCTTCAAAGAAATTCAAGAGATAAGCTAACATGCAAATCACAATTAAGTAACCTGAAATTCAGTTTGTTGTTATGTCAGGGTAGGGTATTTCAGTTTGTTGTATTGTTTTCTTCGTCCACTTCGTTGGTTGACATGTCAGGGTAGGGTATTTTACTAAACTGCAATTCGCTGAGTGAACGACCATGGTTTTTCATCACTCGATATCTTGGAGTGCTAGATTACGCTTCAGGAAGTAAATAGAGATTTGACTGTATTTGGCCTTTGGATTCTGAAAGTAAAGCTTCAGGAAGCTATGCAGTCTTAGCTTGAATTTGGAAATGGACTCTTTGCAATATTTTACAGAACATTAATTATGAGAAAATTAAAATTAGCAAATGTTGGTCTATATCTTAAATCCTATTTGAAACCATTTGATTTCCTAAAGCCACCCTTCAAGCAAAAAAAGGAACAAATTTCATCATATTTTGAATTACGTGATTTATTAAATTAAAGTTAGTTTGCTCTAGTTGGTGCAGAATTGTCTTTATAATCGCATTTGTAGAAGTAATTTTTACCATGATTGTAATCGTAAGAGCCGAGGACCCAGGACATGATTCACTCCAAAGTATATCTAACCTTCTGGAAAGTTGTCTTTGCACACCCTTTGCATAAACATCGGTTATTATGATAGCAAAACAGACCCGTATTGGAAATTGGTATCTTTGGATGATCGGCCTTTCATTGGACAACAACATTACACGCCATACTGTTAAATTTTGCTAGAGCTAACTCTAAATAGTATTTTCACTTCTACCTCTTTTGGCCCAGGTAGGATGATTGTCGATGATATGGTGTTACACGCCATATTGTTAATTTTTTGTCCAGATGCATTATGAATCTCTAATTAATTGCATCCCGTCTATCTTGCTATGCATTGAACATGATTTGTGAATTACGTTATCCTATATTTTTTTTTTGTGGATTAGTGAAAGATTACACTTGGTAAGATCCTAATTGTTAATTGGGAGTGGCGGGGCTTTGCCCCGCCCCGTCCGTTCAGATTCGATGGAATGTGTCTAATGGAACATGTCTCAATTGAAATGAAGCTAACCTAATTTAAAAAAAAAAATAGACAAATATCTTAAGACATGAATAATAGAGTTAATTAGCAATTGTAACATACAACTGAAACAACAATTACTATTTATCTAATAGATGGTAGTTAATTTGCGTTTGACGCCCCTTCGTCACACCACACCATAATTTAAAATTGATGCAATTTAGTTTCTTGTCCGACATTGCGCAATTTATCCTGATGTCATTTGGCCATACCCAAAATTCATTTGGCCATACTTCAAAACAGCTATCGATTAGTGTTAATCTTAAACAACTACCGATTATATCGATTACTTAACACCACTCGGTAGCTCAATGTAGTATGGCCAAATGAATTTTGGGTATGGCCAAATGATGTCAGGCAATTTATGTCTAGATGCATTAGAACATCTTTGATTAGTAATCTAAAATCAGTGCATCCAAGTCTATCTTGTTATTCAATGGTTTAAATGACATCAAGGTGTCTGATCGGTGCAAGGTTGCACGATGACATGAAGGTGTAAATGCATTTAGATGAAAACATAGATGCACGACGAAATGACATGAAGGTGTCTGATTGCGTAGGATTTAGAGATATTTGGTGTTTGTCCTCCCTGATTTTATGAAATTCGGAGAATATCGAAGGATATAGTGATAAGGTTAATGAGTTAGGTTTGATAACATATGAGTTTACATAGTTTTCAGGGTTTTGTGGGAAACAAAACCAAAAATATCACACAATTATTATACTAATTTATAGCTAAACCATTTTACCATTTCTTTGGTAGCTTGATGGCGTTTTTATAACCCAGATAATAAGGAAAGCACACCTGAAAATTTTGGGCCGCCTTCGACCGCCATTTTATTATACATACTTATCCCTTAAAATTTCTAGCTCCGCCATTTGCCATGATAGACCGATTTTGACAAATTTAAGTATTACATTCCAAAAAATGCAGATATCAACTGCTTTACGAAGTAATAACCAACTTTTCAAAAAAAAAATAAGGGCTATTTAACCGATGGTACCCAGCAAATGACCAATTGCGGACTTTGGTACCCAATAATTTAAATATTAAGGGATGGTACCTGAATCTAACGTTGACCGTCAAGTCAACAGTTGACTTAACATTCTGTTAACTAAATATTTAAAAATAACTAAATAATCAACACATAATCAAATATAAATCAATTAAATCCGATAATAATCCAAATTAAATGTTTTAAAATAGCATTTGCAGGATTTAAGTGAGTAGGTTCATTATATCTCTGTGAGATAATTCCGATTAACCACCAAGCTACCCATCACCACTGTCATCAAATCCTTCTCCATGAAAATTTCCTTCTCCATCATTGTTGAATGTATCAAATCCTGACCTTATTTATTTTTTACTTGAGCCTCCATTTCCTACTCCGCATAGAGTTAGTTAGGGAGAACCAGGTCTACAAAATCATCAGAACACCAAATCAGAACCAATTGAAGTAGCTGTTGTGGATTTTTCAACTTCTTGAAGCACAAATGGTTTAAACATTTTGTCAAACATTTGATGTGCGACTTGTAAACTGATGAAGGAAGACACTAGCTACTTCTTCGTTGCAAGACCCGTATAACAGGCAAACATCAATCCTAAAACTTACAGAACTAAAGAACCTAATTTAATTCCATCCATTCAACTCCATATTTCAATTAATTAAGAACTCCTTTCAGTTACATCAAGTTTTAATCCTCCATATCTCATTCCGCTAAATTTCTAAGCAATGAAATTATGCAAACACCAATTAATAAAAGCAACAAAACCCATTACGGATTTACACCTGAATCCACATTGGACCAACCAATTTTATATGATTTTCTACACAATCAAGATCATAGAACTAGCCCATGAACATAGAAAATCTTAAAACTGAGAGGTACTGTTTCTCATCACCATCAATAGAGATGAAGAATAAATCTCTAGTTTTCTTTTGGATGAGAAATGTTTGTGAAAGAGTTACGAATGATGATGGAAAGGATCTTCATTCTAGGCTTTACTTGAGTTTTTCTGGCTGTGAATATCGACGACGTTGTGTTGGCCGTGGAAGAGCAGATGCAGCAGCCATAAGATAGAGGGAGGAAGATAAGATCAACATTTAGGGACATTTTCAAATAAACAGTTTTGTTTTTAGTTATTTATTTTTTATGATTAATAAATAAAAATTAATAAAAAATGGATTATAAAATTAAAAAATAGAAAACTGTTAGGTCAAACCTGGTCTCAATGGTCAACGTCAAATCTAGGTACCATCCCTTAATATTTATATTATTGGGTACCAAAGTCCGCAATTGGTCATTTACTGGGTACCATAGGTTAAATAGCCCAAAAAATAATCAATAAAAAGAACATAAGCCTGATTCTTCATCCACTACTCTGAAAATTTTAGAATAAAAGATGTTTTAGTTAGCATCCCATAACCAATACAACTTGAGTTGTCACTAGATTTTGATCTCAACTCCAGTTTCTCCAATCTTATTACCCTCAAATTACTCAAAATTTCATTGTACACAAATATCAAAAACACACAACACAAATATCAGGGTATATAATTAAGCCTACGTTGATGCAGGGACGGATCCATAAGGGGGATGAACTGGTGTTTTAGGTATAAAACAAATAAAGGAATCTGAGGGGTAAAGTGT
>JAJJMA010180893.1:2513-17837 GCA_023529015.1 Papaver nudicaule
TATTTGCACGGTCGATATCTTGTATTTATCGTGAATATATTCCAATAGTTTGATTCCCAAATTAGTCACTTCCTCAGCATTGGACTGCTTTGTTAAAATAGAACTTTAAAATTCAAAATAGAATCACAAAATGAGGTTAAAGTTTTGTTGCCAACTCACAAGTACGTAGGTATGAACAAAAAGTCAAGGACCTTTTCTATGATTCCAGTAGTAGCAGGTTGCCAATTGCACTACAGCAAAAACAAATATGTAAAGATATTAACATACCAAGACAGGAGATTGGAAAGATGTAAAATCTGGAGATCGTATCTTACTTGATTTGAAGGCGCAGTTTGATAACTTGAGGGTCCATTGGTTATTGCTGCGTTTGGGATCTGAGGTTGGAGTTGAGTTAATAAATCACACAACCAGTATCTTGTGGCCTTGCACTTGCAAATGCATGCCCGAGTTAGAATACCTTTCATTGCAATAGTAACATGTTTGCAGACCAATACCTGAGATTTAGTGTTATGACAATGTACATCCATGCACTCCTTGAAGCGATAAGCAAGCTGATCGATGTCGTTTACAGGCCTGAAAGTCCAGTTCATGGTCTTGAGATACTGCAATCTAACAAAATCTAAAATACCAAAAGAAAGTAACTCTTAAGAAGAAAAGGTTCCCATTTAGTTGTTTCTGTTCCAAAGCTACATTCTACCAATAATTGGTTCAGAAAGATAGCATCTAATAGAAAATCATAATATGATCTTGAACATTACCTAACGCAAAAAGCCTCCAAATACTTTTTACCCTTGAAACATTTCAAGTGCCCATGAATTTCGGCGAACGTTCCATTTCTTATAACAAAAGAAACAACAAGAAATATACAATTAATTGTAAAGCATGTTCAACAATGAAACATATCCAATCAATTCTTGACAAAATAACCTGAATTTGACCTACAGTTTCCATTACCCCACAGGATTCATTTGCACTAATGGTATGTGTACTTTTGCAAGTGAAATCCACTCAAACAACTCAAGCAGTATTAAAATAGACAAACCACTTAATTACTTTATCTGAGCCATCTCCCAGAGGTCTGCGTCATCATTAACCCTAAATGTCAAAAAATAAATAAAAAATCAACTAGTCAGAAAATCAAAATGGCATCGAGAGAAATAACAACCAAAGAAGTGAACGAGAGAGTGTAATCCATACCATCTGTGACAATCAATTCGACCAGTTTGATCCTCAAGTGCAAAGGTAACCTCCCTAAACCTTTGCTCTATATCGAACATCATTCCAACAAGTTTAACCTAATACAAATAACAACTCCCAATAAACAAAAACAAAAACCAAAAAATCAAAGTAAATGAGATTTTATGGATTGGAAATGGCATTACATTGTTGAGAAACATAATAACATCATCGGAATCGCTTATTTGCTTAACCGTCAGTAGTAAGATATCTTTAGCATCTCGATTCTGTTAAAATAAAAAAGAAAACCTAAGTAAGATATAAAGTTATAAGTATTAAAAGCGTAAACAATCGGGGATGCTTGCTTTCTTACTTTGGCTGGAGAAACACCGTACTCGGTGGTTTGAGTTGCCTGAGAAGGAGCCACAAATCCACCACCAGAGAAAAAATGATCCCACGGATTGTTAAACATCTTAGAGCTCTGGAGGTACAATAGAATACTCGATCTCCCTCAATCAAAAATGAAAATAATCGTATTACCGGGATGAAGAAAATGACTTTTATAAAGATACACGTGGTCAAAGTATATCGGGCAAGGATCTTGGATATTGGATTCTTATCATTTTGAGCGGGAATTCAAGGAGGGAAAGTGAAAAACGTGCCGATGGTTCTAGAAGAAAAACATGTTTTTAGTGGGTTGGGTCCGAGTTGAAAACCCAACAAGTTCTATTGTTTGGAATGGAAGTAGAGAGACCATTTTAGGTAACCCTAAGGAACACAAACTTGTTGCAGAAGTTATTACAATGCCAATGTAATTTATTTCCTTTTAAAACACTAATTCTAAATCCGTACACCGGTAGTACTCTAAATTTGCAACAAGTCAAGTTATATAAAGGAAGCCTAACGAGTGGTTGTAGAGTTTGAAGAGAGAGGCGATGGCCTATCATAATCCTCTAAACAGTCTCCCCCAAGAAATCACATTGAACATATTGTCTAGGTTATCAGCTGAGTGTGTATTAGATTGTAAACTTGTATGCAGAGGTTGGAGACATCTCCTTCATATTCATGCTAATACAATTTACTTTGCTGGTCTTCATCTTCAGCGTCAATATGGTCATAGTCGTCATGAAACATTACGGCAGCAACTGCAACAGCATAAGCCTTTCGAACATTATCACTATGGTTCTGATTCTGGAACAATGAGTTTTGTGGGCTTTAACAGACGCGTACGAGCTCTCTGGTATATAGACTACCACGACGAGGACAAGCGGTTTAATTACCGAGTAAAGAAGATCAACATCAGACTTCCGGCAGATGTGTATGGAGTTTGTTCGGATAATGGATTGATTTGCTTGACTGTGAAGACCAAATACAATGGCATCCGTGCACCCGGTGATTTATTTGCAGCCAGTCCAAATGAACCATTATACATCTGTAATCCCATAACTAGAGAATTAGCAAATCTCCCTCGGATATTGATCGACGAAAAGGAAAGCATTGAGGGTGTTTACATTGTAAACGGATTTGGGTACCACCCTTTAACTAATGAGTATAAAGTTGTTAGAATATATTACATAGGCAACCCCAAAAGACCATCCTTCAAAGGACAGGTAGAGGTATATACCCTTGGGAGTGGCAGCGGGTGGAGAAGTGCGGGAGAAACTAACTATTACTTACGGCCGAATTTTGGATACGTGGGAGGAAATACTACTCTAGGTGTTTGTGTTAATGGGGCTCTTCATTGGCTCTGTAATGAATCCGAAGACATTGTAGCCTTTGATTTGGCCGATGAGAAGTTCCACTTGCTCCGTACAATTAGGCTGGATTATAATGCCAGAAGAATCTTTGTCATGAGACGGTGTTTGTATCTTGAATACTATAATGGTAGGTCGCTGGAATTGTGGTTTTTAAAGAAGAATAATGAGGAGGAGGAGGAGGAAAGTAGTAGTAGTCAGCACTATTACAAGTCATGGAGTTGGAATAAAGATATTACAATTCCATTAGGGCTAGTTGGAGTACCTAGTCATTCTTCCGAAATTGAAGACAAAATTACTAAAATATATCCAGAATTTTCCATTACAAAGATGAGTGAAATCTTATTAACAATGAATGGTCACGGTGTCCTTCGCAATTCTTACCAGGGAACAAATACAAAGCAAGCAATGGAGTTGATGAAGCGGCAAATGGAGTTCATTAGTGGCAAGGAGTGGAACTGGTACATGAACTTATCATTATCACACATTAACAACTTTGTTTCCTTGGAAGCATTAGGAGAAAGAAATGTAAAGAGATTTGTATCAGAAAGATGTGCAACTACACTTCAAGATTCATTAGACACCGATAGACCGGTGTCTCCTGCAGACCTGAGAGATAGTAAGAGATTGCGCAAATCTAAAGATCAAGTACTAAGGTTAGAATTATCGTCTGACCTTTAGGGATGGAGTCGGTGGTAGTCTGCTACTCATGCATGAATTTGGTTAGGGACGTGAGAATGTCATGCTATGGTGTTTAAATCTAATATTTGTGTTGTTTTTTTTCGAGTGGGCTAGTTCATTGTTTAATTACAGTTCCAAACTTCCAATACATCTAATAGTAGTAGGCTTATGCATAGAGATCTACTACCCCACTAATGAATAAATCTTGCTCTCATCATAAGTTGACTGTGAAAATGAATGTCTAAACAATTGTGATGTCTAGATTTGTTGATGATTTTGAGTTGTCACATATGTGAAATTTTATCGGGACAACTTTTTTGTTGGCCTCCCACCGTGGCAGCGGTCATTTAGTTTAATCTGGAGTGTATTACGAGAGCTGCATCGTCCACATTTTTCTATTATGTATAACATACATTATTAGTTTAAAATCTTGTAATTTTACATACAGTTCCTATCAAACTATCAATCAACTTTTTAATGAAGCAATCTCCTCCATGCTTCCTTTTTGATGTAATATCTAAAGAGGCACGCCTCAATCTCGCTAGACGAGAACAACCCTATGTTAGTTTTTACTAGTTCAATTTTAAGGTTTTATTATCAAAAAAAAAAACTATCAATCAACTCAAATCATAAGACAGACCACCCTGTACCAATCATTTTCAGTACTATTCTAAACCACTTGTGGAATTAATACAGACAGGCCAAAACTCTACGTTTGCAATAAACAGGTTGTCAACAAAGGCTAAACGCACTAGGGGAAACGCAGTTTAGCTTCTCAGACACCTAACATATATGGGCTTACTATTATTCGTTTAGAGTCTTTGGGCCTCATCTTCGGTAAGGTTTAGCTAAATCTTGACCCAGTAAGAGACATTCTACTCATCTTGAGTTATTTGAAATTAATACCCTTTTAGGGTTTACTTACTCTTTTCTTTAAAGGAGCAAGAGCCAAGAAGGCGGCCTCTCAAAATCTTAAATCTCTGCTGCCGTCGTTTCTCTGCACTCTTTCCCTAATCTGATATATCTTGAAATATTAGCCTCTTTTTAATTTGAAAAGAAACACAACTGTAAGTTATGGAATTTGGAGGAGTGGATTTTTGTATGGAACCTTCTCTCCATATATCTTGGAGCAAAGGAGGGAAACTAAAATCATCAAATCTCGCATTATGAATTTACCTCTCAGTCATGAATTAATCACCACATTCACTGTGGCCTCTAACAACTGTAGAGGCAACATAGTCCATGATGGTAAGTGTTAAATTCTAAACCTCCTGATAAATTTTCTTATATATTATGTTGATACTGTTATAATTTTTATCTAATCAATTATGTTCTTTCACGCAGCTTTGACTTACCGCCATGATGAGACCACAGGTATGTCGTGTATCTCTTGGTGGTTCGTTCACTAATGTATACATCTTGAAGTGAAGAGGAACCTGATGTTGATGAGGATGACCAGGGTTTAGAAGATGCATTTGATGAAGATGAAGATGATTGAAGCATATGTGTATGATAACAAACTGATTAATCTGGATTTGTTCTTTTTCTGTATTTTACATTGACTATTGTATTTGCCTGTAATCTGTATCCCAATTTCATCAAATTGAAGTTAAATGTCAATAAAATGGCCAAAATACAGGGTCGTGTAGAGGGCTTACCAAATATGTACCGGTACCTAGCAATTTGTACCGGTACCTAGCAATTTGTTAATCTCCAGTGAATATAACCTTTTGTAGCAGCCTTGCAAATCTAAGCCTAGTAGCCAGGACATATCTTGCTGAATCGTCGGTATTAGGCTCTCCCTCCTACACTTAAGTTACACTTCAAGTTCTATTGTTTGGACTATGTAACAATGTTGGATAGCCAAGGCCAAGTCTTACAGTGATTTGAAATCAAACTATTTGGTTCTTCAATGATGCTACAATGAAGCTTTGTCCCGCCAATGAGCATTTAGGGTACATAAATGAGAAATTCTAGCGTTAGGATAAGAAAGATCTTGAATTTTGAACAAAGGAAAACTTTTGCTTCTTGTACTTTAGCAAACTTTTGATTAATCTTATTACATTATTAGTTTAAAATCTTGTAATTGATGCTGTTATTTACATACCTATCAAATATCATTCAACTCAAATCAAAAGACAGACCGACCCTGTACCGATCAATTTCAGGACTATTAAACCACTTGCGGAACCAATGCAATTTGCACACAGGCCAAAACTCCATGTTTGCGCAGGTTGTGAAAGAATGCTTTGGGATATTTCTCTCAAACCAAAGGCTAATGCACTAGGAGAAAGCAGTGTAGTGACGTGTTTAGATGTTGACATCTTTGTTGCCAGCACCCCTAATCCGCATCCATCCATCCATCCGTTGTTCACCCCTAGACTTCTCACACTTGTAAAATACATGGGCTTACTATTATTCCTTTGGACCTCATTACCAAGAAGAGTAGATAACTAGACCCACTAAGAGTCTCTCTCTACTCATCTTGAGTTGTTGACATTAATACCCTTTTAGGGGTTTACTTACTCTTTCTTTTAAGGAGCAAGAGCCAAGAAGGCGGCTTCTCAAAATCTTATTGTCTTGGTTTCTCTATACTCTTTCCTCTGATCCAGGTCTCTGATCTTAAGAAATTAGTCTCTTTCTAGTTTCAAAAACATCATAACCGTAAGTAATGTGTTATGGAGGAATGGATTTTGATTTTGTGTGGGAACCTTTACATATATCTTGGAGTCCGGGATGGAGGCTCAATGATCTTAAATCTCGCACGATGAGTTTGCCTCTCAATCAGGAATTAACCACCACATTCAGTGTGCCTGTTAAATCCCACCAAGGCCACACAATCCGTGATGGTAATTAGTTTCCAATTCTAAAATTTCTGATGATTTTTCTTGTATTTTAGTTTTAGATTTTTATCTAATCCATTATGTTGCTTATGCAGAATTGACTTGCACATATGATTGGATCAAAGATATGGGGTTTTGGGTGGGTAATTCATTGGATGTATGTTGTAGTGAGATTGAGTATTTTGTGGGAAGAGCCTGATGTTCAGGAGGTTGAGGAGGGTTAAGAAGATGATGCATTTGATGAAGATGAAAATAATTGAAGCCTCATTGTTTAATAATAAAGTGATTAATCTGGATTTGTTCTTTACATTGACAACTGTTGCCTGTAATCTGTAAATCCTAATTTTGGTCAAGTAAAATAGTAAAAGAATAATGTTCAAGGCTTTCCATGTTGTTGATAATTTTCATCAAAATTGAAGTTAAATGTCAATAAAATAGCCAATATACATGGCCATGTAGCGGGCTTGCCAAATTCCTACCGGTCCCTAGCAATTTGTTAATTTCCGGTGAAATTTAACCTTCTATATAGCAGCCTTGCAAAACTAAGCCTAGTTGCCAGGCCATATCTTGTTTAATCATTGGTGTTACATTTGAATTACACTACAGTTTAATTCAAGTCTAACATCTTAGACCTGAGTTACACCACTGATTTTGAGTTCACTTCCTTGAAAATTTTCAGGCATCGCAAGTAACTTTTTGTGCGGCGATGATCAGTGAATATATTCCAAATTGGGTCGTGTTTCCATGAGACTATGTGAATGTAGACAATACATCTATTAGATACACAAAGGAGGAGAAGAGATCCAATGGTTAGGGAATGAACAGCGCCGTTTTCCTCATGCTCAACAAATTGATAGACTAAGAATGTCTGCCTAGATTGGCCTGACCTGCCAATGAACGAATTTGTTTGGGTCCTTGATAGCCTCAAGCACATCTTGAGCATCCCCTTCTATTACACCGTGACAGATTTGATTGTTGACGCAAATTCACCCATGAAGAAATCCCACAGCTTCAATAACAACGAGATTGGCTATACGGAGACGAGTAGAAGAGCATCCGTAAAAGCTCTAACATGTGCACATTCATGAACACATTTACTACTGTACTATGTTAACATTCGCAAGACACTTATAGTTCACTGTACGAAAGATCAGTCCAAGATATATGGGCTTACATTTTTTTCCTTTGGACCTCATCTTTGGTAGTAAAAAGCTAAATCTAGACCCAGTAAGAGTCTATTGACATTAATACCCTTTTAGGGCTTCTTTACTCACTCTTTAGGTAGCATGATCCGAGAAGACCACTCAAACTCTCATTCTCGGCTGCCGTCGTTTTTCTTCTGTATATCTTTCGCTTATTTGATCCGGATCTTGAAAATTAACATCAATGAGGTTTGCATGTATCTTGGACGAGACTTTATTTTCTTAGATCTTGCATTATGAGTTTTCCTCTTAATCACAAATTTACGCAAGATCAAATCCAGCAATTATAAGAACCTGTGTTTTCCTTCTGGATTTATGGGAGGAAGTAACCACTCCTCTCAATAATGGTATGTGTCCGATTCAAAATTCCTGATGATTTTCTTGTATAGTGTTAGTTTTACAATTTCCTAAATTTTAATTAATCAATTTTGTTGTTTATGCAGAATTAGCTTGAACATTGGATTTCCTACATTTATGGCTTTCAAAATTGATGATCACCCTGATAATGGGTTTCTGGTGGGTAATACACTGTTGTAGTGAAGATAGAGTGTATGTGGGAAGAGGAACCTGATGTTGATGAGGAGGGTGTTTAGAAGACGCATTTGATGAAGGCGAAGATGATTAAAGCTTTTGTGTTTCAATTAGAGAAATTTTTGTTTCCTTCCTATTTGTTATCCATAAGATGTTATGTATTAAACTGCAGCTAACTCACTTGATTAGTGTGGTTTCAGTTAATGGTTTCTTATTTCTTATGTTTACCGCCAAATATCTTATTTCTATCTTCATTTAGCTTGCACAAGTCTTATTACGTAAACGGTTTTGTGAATGCACTAGGAGAAAGCACTGTACGCCATTTTTAGATAGTCCAAAGGAAATTCATGGAAGTGATTATGAGTTTGTTGACATACTTGTCGCAAGTAGTGTGGCTATTGATCATGAGCAACTTCTCAAGGATTTAAGATCTAAACTGATTAATGTGCATTTGGGTCGAAACTGATTAATGTGCATTTGTTCTATCGAAACTGATTAATGTGCATTTGTTCTCGACCCAAATGCACATTAATCAATTTGACCCACCTCTGAAAAATTCATCCAAAATGCCCCAAAATTCACTATTCATCATCCAAATGCCCCAAAATTTAAGTTTTTTCTGTGGGATTTGGATGAATTTTGAGGCATTTGGATGATGAACAGTGAATTTTGGGGCATTTGGATGAATTTTTAGGGGGTGGGGCAAAACTCAACAGTTGTAGTCCATTTTGGGGCATTCTACGACTTTTTCCATAGTCCAAAGGAAATCATGGAAGTGATTATGAGTTTGTTGACATACTTGTCGCAAGTAGTGCGGCTATTGATCATGAGCAACTTCTCAAGGATTTAAGATCTAAACTGATTAATGTGCATTTGTTCTTTTCTGTTTTTACATTGACTACAGCAGTTGCTTGTATCCCAATTTGCTGGTCAAGTAAAATAGTGAAAGAATCCTAAATTCATTGTTCATAAATGTCAAAAGAAATTGCCAAGTACATGGCAGCAGGCAGCAGCCTTGCAAATTAAGCCTTGAAACTTAGCATCCTTGCAAAAGTAAGCCGTGTGACTTGTAACCTAGTAGCCAGGCCTTCCTGTTGTGTTGTTGGTATTTGGCTCTCCCTCCTACACATAGTTTAGTTGGCATCTTACACTTGAGTTTACTTCCTTGAAAATCCGGGTATATTATTGCAAGCACCTTTCATGTGCTTCTATGACTTTGTGAAGATATTGCAACAATTGCTAGATTAAGCTTGACAGCCTTTACTAGAAGATATGGAGCCTAGCACACGGCTTTATTTCTTGAGTTAGCTGAACTAGAACATACATAATCTCCAGCTTGTATCTCATTCTCAGCCAAAGCATTGCTTTGTACTTAGGCACTGCTACGCAGCCCCAGGACATTTTGAAAGCAACACTTGAAAAAAAGCTTAGAGAGACTAATATTGTCTGCCTGGATTGGCCTGACCTGCTAAGAATTAATAGCCCAAAAACATCTTGAGCATCCCTTCAATAATACGGTCACAGATTTGGTTGTTAATCGCAAACTCGCCCGAAGAAAACTTGTAGCTTCAATAACAACAGGATTAGCTAAATGAGGACGATTAGAAAAGGAAAATGCTCTAAAATGTGGACATCCTTGGAAATTGGAATCATCATTCAATTTACCACGGTTAATCGGTGTCAGTGACATCAGTGAGCGTGAGAGGCTTATGCAAGCTCAGTCTTGTTTAGCTTCTCTAACAGAACATATATGGGCTTTTTATTATTCCTTTGGACCTCATCTTTCGTTAACTAGACCCGGTAAGAGTCTCTCTCTACTCTAAATTAATACCCTGTTAGGGTTTCCTTACTTAAGCAGCAATAGCCAAGAAGACATCTCAAAATCTCATTCTCTGCTGCAGTCGTTTTTCTTCTATTTCCAGATCTGATCCGGTCTCTAATCTTCAAAATTAAACATCAAAAGAATCAATGGGTTTTGGAGTTGATTTTGATTTCGTGTGGGATCCTTTGCATATATCTTGGAGGGAGGGAGGAAGTCTTTCACACTATGAGTTTACCTCTCAGTCACAAATTTTACCACCCAACGAGAACCACTAGTATGTAGTGGTGTTTCTCCTCATGTAGAACCAGTTTCCTCTAACCAGTCACTTCTTGATTTATGAAAGGGAATTCAGAATTGTGAAATTCCTGATAATTTTTGGTGTTAGCTAGATTTATAATTTAATTTGCTGTTATATTATAGTAGCTTTACAATTTCAATCTTATTAGTTCTGTTGTTTATTCAGAAATGACTTACACAAATGATGGAACAACAGATTGGAATTGCTACAAATATATATAGTTTTGGAAGATTTTTAATGGGTTTCTAATTGTATATTTGTACTTAAGATTGAGTGTATGTGTGAAGAGGAACCTGATGTTAATGAAGATGGGGGTGTTTAGAAGATGCATTTGATGAAGATGTTGCCTATTTAACTGCGGCTAAATCACTTGATTAGTGAAGTTTCAGCAAACCACTTGATTAATGATATGGCTATGGTTTTTTTATTTCTTATGTTTGCTGCAAAATATCTGTATTTCTCATTATCATGTGGCAAGTAGTGTGGATATTGAGCAACTTCTGAATGCTTGCTAGGAGATGTATCCATTCAGTTTAAAACTGACTTAATGTGGATTCTTTCTTTTTGATTTCAAAAGAAATTTAAACAACGAGGAAGCTAACTCCTTTGCTGCTCTACTGGTTACAATTGGTGATACACCCCCTATGCTTGATTCTCTACCTGATACGCGAAGATGGCCTCTTCACAGCTCCGGCACTTTCAGTGTCAAGTCGTTATACTCTAATCTTGTTGCTGCAGATGGCGTTTCTGACTTCCCTTTTCAATTCGTTTGGAAATCAGCTGTACCTCCTAAGATCAACTTTCATCTGTGGTGTCTAACTCATGGTAAGTTAAATACCATTGACAAGCTTCAGCGGAAAAGCATGAATCTGTACAACTCTTGCATCATGTGTGGAGACGAAATAGAGACACAAGATCATCTTTTCATCCACTGCAAAGTTGCGCACAAGATCTGGTACATGTTGCTGCCAAACAATTGTGTCTCCTGGGTCATGCCTAACACATTCAAAGCATTAGCTCGTTGCTGGCATCAATCTCCCTTCTCCAGCAACGGAAATTTCATTTGGGGACTCATACCGGCTGCGGTTACTTGGACGATATGGAGAGAAAGGAACTGCAGAAGCATGCAAGGCAACTATGCGTACAAACCGGACAAAGACTTGGGTATAGAAGCAAGATCTCTTGTGCTTTCATGGGCTACAGCTGCAGGCAAAAGGGTTCATATAAATTTCGCCGCAACAGCTCTATGTGAATGGAATAACATCTTTTTGTAAGCTCATCCTCATGTAACATACTTATTCTCTACTCCTAGTAGAGACCTGTACATTCTTCTACTCTTAATGAAATTCTCTTTTCTGATCAAAAAGATTCTTTCTTTTTGGTTTTTGCTGTCTATTTTCATCTTATTGAAGTTCATAAATGTTGAGAGAAATGGCCAAAGTACATTGCCGAGCAAAACCACCCTTCAATTATATGGAGTTTTGTAATCTTCGGTGAAATATCGTAATCTTCGGTAGCACCCTTGCAAAAGTAAGCCTCTGTGAACTGGTAGCCAAGCCCTCTTCCTTCTTCTTGAATTATTGGTATATTTGGCTCTGCCTCCAACATTAGAGTTGCACCAAATTTAATTGGCATAGCTGGTGCCGGTCAGACCGGGAAGAGACAACACAGAGAGTAAATTGGTATATAAGAAGGTTAGAAAGTTTGCTCACACTTCAATTTCATGGTAAATTGTTCGTAAAATTTACTTTCTAAAACATAGCTGGTGCCTGTTGCTAGAATCAAGTGAGCAGCCAGACAACAAAATTTCTGCTTATCTACTGGAAATATTTCTGAAATTCACATTCTTCAAAACACTGATGCAAACCATCAAACCACAGCCTAAAATTCGCATTCTTCAAAACACTGATGCAAACCATCAAACCACAGCCTAAAAGAGTAAAAGTTTCAAAAACTTAGTCCAACAAAGATCCTGTTTAGAAGATGATGTTGCCTGTTGAACTGCGGCTAAATCACTGGATTAGTGATCAGGTTTCAGCTAATCACTTGATTAATGATATGGCTATGGTTTTTTTATATCTTATGTTTGTTGCAAAATATCTTTATTTCTTATTATCATTTAGCTTCATGTTGCAAGTAGTGTGGCTAAGATTATGAGCAACTTCTTTATGCTTTCTAGCAAATGTATCCATTTGATTTTGAGTTGTCATTTATGTGCAATTTTTGATCTAGAGTGTACCACAAAAGCTCCATTATCCTCATTGTTTTATAGTATTATGTATTTTAAAACTTTATTAAACTTTGATTGATTGAACTCACATTATTAGTTTAAAATCTTGTAATTGATGCTGTTATTTACATACCTTTCAAACAGCTCAAATAATAAGAGCAAGCACTATGGTTCACATAAATAGAGAAATTATAGAGATGTCTTTGAGAAATGGAGAAGAGCAACTACTATGGTGTAAAAATTCTCCATATTATAGACATGAAAGCATTTCAAGATTTGGTTTGTTTATTGAGTTTTTTGTTCTCAATTTTTGTTCTATCTTGTTAGGTTGAATGATGTAATATTTTGGTGTTAAGAATATTAGTCTTGTTAAGAATTTCATCGGTGAAATTTGTCTGCGGAGGATTTTATCAGTGAAATTTTAGGTACAATTTTGGTGTTGTCCGTGTTAGGAAGTTCTAGTATAGTGTTAGGAACTCTGGGGAATATATTTCATTGCCAATTGATGTTATATCTCAAATGACTTGATAGAAAGTACTTAGAAATATGGATTTGACTACCAGGAATTTTGCTACCATAATGTTCATCGGGATGCAAGTGATACAACTGAGACAACTATTCAAAAATATGTTGTTTGATGAAACTTCATCAACTTGAATGTATCTCCTGGTTTCTTTATGTTGCTTTGACTTTTACTTAACAAAAGTATATACGTATGTGTAGTTCTTGCTTTACTCACCTGTATGTATGCTTAGTTTACAGCGAAGAAGCTGTTGCACACCTTTTCCAGTTGAGGCATCAGCCCAGCTTTAGGCAAGCCTATGGACATCATGACATCACTCCATCTAGTATTGACAAAGTCACTTGCTCATGATGGTATCTCTAAAGGTCTCCATGAGGGTGCAAAGTTCATTGAAAAGCGTGCATCTCAGCTCTGTGTTCTTGCCGAGGACTGCAATCAGGCCGATTACGTCAAACTTGTCAAAGCTCTATGTGCTGACCACAACGTCTTCTTGATCACTGTTCCAAGTGCAAAAACTCTTGCAGAATGGACTGGTGTAAGTACCAACTGCCATTTGATTTTTTAATAATATGTTTGTGTATTTTCTTTTGACAATGTATTCATGATCTTCTGCCTGAAGGCCTATAGTTGATTGTTGATATTATCTTTCTTACTCTAGGGAGGAAAAATATACCCAAATAGGTTGTAAAGATAATGTGTATGCTTTTATGTCACTTGATGACACCATAATATCTGACATAGTATCATCTAGTAGCAACCTCCAGTATTTTGATCATAACAAACTTAGAATCAATGACATTCTGATAGTTGATGTTAATTTTATATATGTTTGTCTTTTGTGGTTTGCTTTGTAGGATTCCAGGTATGTCATTCTTAGGAGGAGGAACTGCAGCTGTAATGATAAAAACTATTGATTTCAAGGATCAAAGAGAATACACAGGTAGTGTGATGCTTACTTTCTCTATTTATCCCATCACCTAAGGTGTCTAATACAATGGTACTTTATCTGTTCATCTTGTTCAGAATTTTGATCAGTGTATGGTTCGAGATTTAAACCATTTGATTTCTACTATAATGTCTGGTATTACTTGTTGTTTTGAGGTTCCCTGGTCATTGAAGTCTGATTTGTGAAAGCTTGTTGTTAACTTGTTGTTTGGAATTGTGTAATTTGACGTATATGGTAAATTAATACACTCTGGTTATCTTTCGATTTCAGGTGGCTGCTGACTTTGATATATTTGGTAAATCACTTGGGTCAACTACCTGTTGTGTATATGGTGGATCTCCTTACAATGCTCAGGAAGTTGCATTGAGAAGGGGGTTTGATATTGTCATTGGAATTCCTGTAAGGATAAAGGTAGTTTTTCTTGTTCATAGAAAATCCTTGTGATATGATTATTATGCTGACTTCATTCAGGTTGTATTTTCCACCCTCATTTCGATTCTTCTTTTATCTCCTTTCCATTTTCACTTGGTTTAAATGTTACACTATTGCTGAGTATGTCAGTCTCTCATTGATTGCTCCGTTGTTTATTTAGTATGTTTCGATTCTTATCATATTTGGTGTGTTAGTAATTGTTCAGGCAACTTGAATATATCAGATGTTACAATTAGTATACACCAGTGTTTACACTCTTTCTTTTCTGTTTCCAGCTGAAAATCACCGTGTACATTTTCTTGTTTGCAAGAAGAAAGCTGTGCATCATATAGAATCATTTAAACATGGAAATCTATTGACTGGAATGGGTATCTGGTTTGTTGTATCTGTTTTGAATCCAATGTGTGTACTTATGACAGGCTATCAATGATAATGACGTTTGCAGTGTCGTTCTATCATACCTAGTATATAATTTCTTTAAGGAGACTGCGGATTCATATTCATTGCTTCTACCTAGTCAGTTTTGGCTCAGTTGGGATGGCCTGATATGCACCTGCCTATTCTTTACACATTATCTAAAACTGCCTCATGGGTGTGTTACAATAGAATTTCATTGAAATGTATAATTTGGTTCTTTTGTTTGAATACTTGCTTATTTCCTAGTAATCTGACTGTAGATCTTTATGTTGAGAAGATGCGGTTTGAAGCAGTGAAATGCATGTCAATCTAGTAAATTGAGTAACAGAAATCCACTGCTGGTTGTATCGAAGGCGACACCGAAGAATGATAATATTGTTCAAGCTGACAGTGAGGATGGTGTGTCCCTTGGTACCATGAAATTGCCAGGCAATATCGATATCCCTCGATTCGAAAGTTTGTTATTCCA